>JANAVB010000755.1:0-31893 GCA_029216955.1 Iris pallida | reverse complement strand
ACCTCGAAGTAAGTGATGTATCGACTTGCGGAGGTCTTGCCATCATAGGGATTAATGTTGAACGGCTTATATGTTTGGGAAGGGGACATCCCCCATGCAGCAGGGTATGGTTGCCGTATTCTGAGGTCTTGAGAGGTTTCTCGAGCGTAAACATGGCTCGGAGCTCCCGGACCTCTCTTCTTGCTTTCCTGGCCTCATCCCCCGCGGTGGAAGCCGTTATTTCAGGAGGATTTTTGTCCAGGTTCGGTGCCGCTGAGTTCGAGTCCGCATTGACCGTGGGACCCGTGCTTGTTTGTCCAGATGTTCCTTCTTGGAGAGTTGGAAGGGCCGCTTTGATCTCGTCTACAGACTTGACCAAGGCGTGCAGTATGGCCTCCAGAGTGTCGATGCGTTGGCGATCACTAGAACCGCCTTGATTGCTGTCCGTCATGAACACCGTCCTTATATAAGGAGAGATGGAAGGAACGGTGGAGGACGTGCCCTCTGAATCATACCTCTGTAGCGAGAAGTCATCGGGGTATGTGGGAATATTCCCCTCTGGTTCGGATTCAGAAGGGATAGTACCCCCGGCTTCAGAGTTTGCTTCATCTTGAGAGTCGTGGACGTCGTTGGGGACGTCGGCACCTGCTGTATCTGATGAAAGAGTTGTCTTTCCCGGGCTCGTCTCCTTGGAACATCGGATTACCGTGGATGTTCTGAGGAGTGCTAGCCCCTATTTCAGTAACCCCCAGTGGTGCAGATGATGAATCTCCTACTGTGGTAGATTTCGTCTTCGAACGGGTGCCTTGGAATACTCCGGTGGTGGACAACCGTTTGGACGACAGTTTCTTAGTCGCATTGGTTGAAATCTTCTGGCTGGAGACGTTTATCTTCTTTCCTCTCCCATCGACGGGGATTTTCTGAGTAGAGTTGCAAGAGACGACGGGTGGCGCCTCATTCTCTGAGCTCGGCTGTTGTAATCTTTGGAAGACGGACTGTCGGTCTTCCCGTATTGTTGTGTTGTTGCAACAGCAGTTGACGATTATTTGGGTGCAGTGACGTCCGTGGGAGGACTCTTTTACCCCGAGGCCCCCTCTCCTTTCTTGTATTTGTGGAGGATGGCCTCACGCAAGTCAGATGGATCTGGAACGACCATGTTTGCTTCCTGGATTTTGGGAGACTTTTGAAAACCTCTTTTGAAAACCTTGCCTCCTTTGAAAAGGGCACCAACTTTCCCTTCCTTCCTTCCAACTTGGACTCTTCATACTACGCACCTTCGGGTGCTAAGTCGAAGAAGTCTAAGGCAGTGCGGGCTCAACAAGCCAAGTCAACTGTCCCAACTACTGACCATCAGAGAGTCCTGCTAACTGTTATACGGGACTCTAATAAAAAGTTGTACAAAACCTCCCGTGTCCAGTCCTCTGCGACAATGGACAGGACAGGTCCCAAAAGTCTCCCTACAATAATCGAGCGCAGTGCTTTACTAGCCTCAGATCAGGGAGCAAACATGATGGTCCCAAAAGTCTCCCTACAACGATCGAGAGCAAATTCTTTAACTAGCCCCACATAAGGGAGCAAACATGATGCCTACGCACTCGTGTGCTCGGGATACCCGGGCCCACAAAATGGATGCAAAGGTAGATCAATCTGCTATCAACTTGCGAGAGGTGATTACTCACAAACGCAAGAAGAGAGAAGCAACCTTGGCGTGCGATGAGCACTTTCCATGACATTACTGTACCCAAGCTATCATCAACTGTCGCTGCCACAAGACAGTGGCTCTACTACCAAGGCAGTCTGTATTCCAGTGACTGCGACCTACTATACCTTTCCAACATCATCTCGAAAACATGATGCCAATTGAAGACATTGTAACGGCCTGCTCTCAACTAGATACATTACTCAGATGTCCCAGTCAGGCGTATCGTCCCAGTCAAGCATGTCATAATCTTCTGAAGGAGTCTATCGTCAAAACTTCTTCGAACAAGGAGATCAGTCAAGAGGAAGACAAACGAAACTCTCTCAAATCGTGACATTCGGCACAACACCTTCTCCTAGGGCCCCCATACCCATCCAGCCAGAAGATATCCTTCATGCGGCTTAGTCATGAAACATTCCTCATGCGTCTCAGTCATGAGATGGCCTCATGCGGCTCGGTCAGAAGGCATTCCTCATGCGGCTCGGCCATGAGACATTCCTCATGCGGCTCGGTCATGAGACGTCCTTCATGTGGCTTGGTCAGAAGGCATTCCTCATGCGGCTCGGTCAGAAGGCATTCTTCATGCAGCTCGGTCATGAGACGTTTCTTCATATGGCCCGATCATGAGACATTCTTTCATACGGCTCAGCTATGAGACATTCCGCATGCGGCTCGGCCAGGAGACATCCTTCATGCGGCTCGGTTATGAGACGTCCTTCATGCGGCTCGGTCATGAGACATTCTTCATACGGTTCGGTTATGAGACGTCCTTCATGCGGCTCGGTCATGAGACGTTCCTCATGCGGTTCAGTTATGAGATGTCCTTCATGCGGCTCGATCATGAGACATTCTTCATGCGACTCGGTTATGATACGTCTTTCATGCGGCTCGGTCGTGAGACATTCTTCATGCGGCTCGATTATGAGACGTCCTTCATGCGGTTCGGCCAGGATACATCCTTTATGCGGCTCGCCACAGAATAGTAGTTGAGACACATGGTAGAGATTGACCAAGTCTTAACAGTTCAGATTTACTGTAACAAACAGATCATGATCAATCTCAACCAATCCCGGCTGTCCACTATAAACCGAGTCTTAAGGCGTTACAACTGTGTGGCCCAAAGTTTGCCACGTAGCTGTACATCCCATCCATCATGAATTCCTATAAATAGCAAGGTGCTATTCCCTTGCGGAGACACACACAGAGAGAGGCGCACAAGAAAGTACACAAAGCTCAGAAGCAGACTCTTCCCTTCGTGTCTTCAGAGAGCATTTCTTCACCGGAGCCGAGGTTGCGTTCGATCGTCCAAGGAGTAAGGCAGAGTTGATAGCACTTTCCCGAGCCTCTACTGTCACCCTCGGAATCAAAACTAAACAATTATACTTAGATTGCTTTTCCTAGGTTTTGTTTCTAGGCACTCTTTTGTACAAGCGAGTTTGCAATTGTGAGTCAAGTTCAGTCCTCCTATAAAATTGTTCTGTTCTACGACAATCAATGGCAAACACGATGGCGACTCTGCTATGGACTAACTTCTCCACTGCTGATAAGTTGGTGACACAATCGGATGTAGCCAAACTCGGCTCCACGCAACAAATGCTTATTGTTCGTTTCGACCAACAAGCGATCGAAGAGATGCTCTCCAAAGGTAGCGATAGCCTAATCCAGAAGCGAGCCAGCCCGAAGAAGGCCCGTAGTGCGTGGAGGCCCAAAATCGTTGCCTCTCTCCAAGCTCTGGAACAAGCTTTTCTCTGCTGCCCAAGATGGCAAAGAAGACTCACATACGGCCCCACTTCAGGTCGAAGTGGACCCTACAGTCCCCAAATTCGACAAAGAAAAACACTACGATGCTAGATTTGCGAGGGCAAATGGGAACTCCATGTGGTCCAAGAAGAAGCCGCATAAGGGTGTGGGCCGCAGGAAGAATGCATATGCGGCCACCAATCCCAGGCGCAGGGAGAATGCATATGCGGCCAACAATCCCAGCCGCAGGAAAATGACCTATGCGGCATCCAATCCTAGCCGTCGGCCAACCGCCCTATGCAGCTCGGGTTCAGTCTTCGATCGCCTCTCATACGGGCTGACCTCAGAAGCCCCAATGAGGATACGCCAGACTCTATACGGCACAGCTTGGACTCTTCCTACTACGCACCCTCAGGTGCTAGAGCGAAGAAGTCTAGGACAGCGTGGGCTCGTCGAGCTCAGTCAGCTGTCCCAACTACTGACCATCAGAGAGTCCCGTTAACTGTTATGCGGGCCTCTGATGAAAAGTTGTACAGAACCGCCCGTGTCCAGCACCCGGCGGCAAACGGACAGGATGGTTCTCAAGAGTCTCCCAACAATGATCGAGGGCAAATGCTTTTACTAGCCCCGTATCAGGGAGCAAACATGATACCTACGCACTCGTGTGCTCAAGATTCCCGGGCCCACAAAATGAGTAAAAAGGTGGATCGAGATGTCCTTGACTTGCGAGATGTGATCCTTCACAACCGCAAGGAAAGAGAAGAAACTTTGGCGTACAAAGAGCCCTTCCATGGACGTCACTGCACTCAAGTCATTATCAATTGCTGCTACAACAAGACAACAGTACAAGAGGGCCGACAGTCCGTCTTCTAACGACTGCAGCAGCCAGGACCAGTCCTACAACAAAGCTCGGGGGACGAGGCGCTTACTTTTGCCTCCTATAATTCTACCCGGAAGGTCCCTATCGGCAAGGAAGGGAAGAAAATAAATATGTCCAGCCCGACAATCTCAACCAGCACGGCCAAGAAACTCTCATCTAGGGGGTTGTCCACAGCCGTCACAGGAGGGGTTTATCAAGGTACCCGCTCAAAGACGAAATTTTCATCACTTAGAGATTCGTCATCTACATCCCTGGGAGTAGTTGGAGCTGGGGTAGCACTCCTCGGAACATCCACAATAATCCAGCGTTTCAAGAAGATGAACCAGGGGAAACAATCCCCCCAACAGATACAACAGACTCAGACGTCCCTGAAAACGTCCAAGACGAGGCAACCATCTATGCAGGGGGTAGTACCTACTCCGAGTCCGAACCAGAGGAGAATATTCCCATATACCCCAACGACTTCTCTATGCGAGGGTATGATTCGGATGGCACGCCTTCTACAGTTTCTTCCACTTCTCACGTGAGGACGGTATTCATGACAGATAACAACCAAGACGGTCCTAGTGATCGGCAGCGCCTAGACACTCTTGAGGCTATACTCCAAACTTTAATTAAGTCAGTGGACGAGATCAAGGCTGCCCTACCGGCTCTACAAGCAAGGACACCTGGTCAAGCAAGCATGGGTTTCGCCGTCAATGCGGACTCAAACACGACCATGCCAACCCCAAACAACAACCCACCCGGAATATCAGCTCCCACTGCTGTAGAAGAAGCTAAGGAGGCAAAAAAAGGAGTCCAGGAGCTCCATGCAATGTTTTACGCCCGAGAATCCTCTCAGGACCACAGGATACGACAGCCGTATCCCGTTGCATGGAGAGATGTCCCCTTCCCTCCATGATACAAACCATTCAATATCAATCCATATGACGGGAAGACCTCTGCGAGCCGGTATATGACCTACTTCTAGGTCACAACAGACCATCTACCGCATGACGACGCCATCCTCACGCGATTATTCATCGGGATATTGTAGGGGGTCGTATTCGATTGGTACCGCAACCTGCCGGATAACTGCATCCATTCCTTTACCGGCTTCAACATATATTCTTGGAAAGGTTCTACGAGGTGGGACAAGATGTGACGATGTCAAACCTCATGGACGTCATTCAAGGAGAAAAAGAACTGACAAGAAATTACATCGAGCGGTTTCGCCAAACCGCAATAAAATTGCCCTCTGGCAACCCGGACTCTTCTTTAATTAAGATTTGTCGAAAGAGGATGCTCCCCACAATCATCCTCTGGATGGACGAAGATCAATTTAAAGACTGGAAGGCCTTCATCATCAGCGCCACTAGCGCAGAAGCAAAATTGAAGAAGGCTCGCCAACTGGGATTGCATATTTCGGATGGAGAGGATAAAGGCAAACGCCCTAATACCAACAACAACAACGGTGGTAGTTTCTCTAATAACCGGGATACCAAAGGCAAACAGGCTATGGTTGCAGATATAGCCCAGAAGCTTGAACCAAAGCAGGTAGAGAAACAATGGCCTCAGGTGACCTACTCCTTCGAGGATAGCCACGTCAAGCCCATCTTTGACATGCTCTTATAAGGGGATAGAATTCAGCTCCCTCCACCGAGACGTGAACCTCGACCTGCAGAGATGAAGAGCCCGAAGTACTGTCACTTCCACAGCTACGTTTACCACGCTACTCAGGACTGCTATTAATTGAAGCAGTACATCCAGAACCTCATCGATTCTAAGGCTCTGTCTATTAATTTCGAGGAGGTAACCGTAGCTGCCAACATGGTGTCGGTCCAATTCGGCAACTTCACTGCAATGAGGACTCAAGATAGCGTAGTACCCATCCCCCGGGCAACAATGGAGGTCACTAATCTTCTACCTCCCCGAGACCAGACGACTGGGCTGGTGCCCCTCACCACGTCACGAGGGAAGGTCATGTGGGTCCACCCGGACTTGGTGCCTGAAGTAACACAGTCAGCATTATCCTCCACCGACAAGAAAAAGAGAGAAAAGGCTAAGTCTTGCCACATAATCTCAGCCGAAGTCGAAGAAGCAACAGTTGTCGTTACTCGGTCCGATGCACAATCTCAACCCATACCGGGTAACTCGGCTGAAGATCGTCAACCGGTCACTGCTGATGCCCCAGGACCTTCTCAGCCTCCTCCGACCGACAAGCCTAAGCCAAAGGAGACCCGCTTCGATAAGCCGCTCCGTAAAGACGCACCTCAAGGGCTGGAGAGGCCTTACAATTTTGACATCCTGGCACAATTGGCCAACGCACCAGTAAAATTGTCATTATATGAGCTCTTGAGGCTCTCCAATGATATTTGCGTCACACTGAGCGAAGCACTCCAGAATGCTGACGCTTATTTGGCTTAGGTCAAGCTTACAGGGGAGAGCTCGCTAGCGAATTTCCAGGACAGTAATTATACAGGTGCAATATCCAATATCGTGTTCAGTCCGTAGGATATGTTGATCAAGTCCAATTTGCACAATCGCTCCTTGTACTACACTGGATACATAGACGACACCAAAGTGGATCGGATGCATATCGACCCTGGCTCGTCAATAAACATCATCCCTAAAAGCTTGTTCCAACTTCTTGGCATCCCTATGCATCGGCTAGCAGCAACCAACACTTTAGCGATTTTAATTCGGAAAGGAGCTATCCCCTGGGGAACTGAAGAATCCTTCTTTCCTGTAAATGATACGGCTTGCCTTTGCCTGTTGATATTCTGTTAAGTACCAGGACATCTTTCGGGGAAAACTGGCATGCATGAATCTCATGATAGATAAGCCCCTAGAAACCTTTGGCCAGTACATAGGCTGTCCTGCATCACCTTCGAAATAAAAGCAAACCTTCTCTCTGATGCCCTTTGGCTATGATTTCTGTGCTATGGCATCCCCGAACATAAATGCTGGTTTCTTGTGGAAAACCAAATCAAGACTCTGAAAGGGTTCACCGTTCATCAAACAGAGTAGAGTTGTATGGTCTTGATTTGCCAACAACGACAGTCTGGCTTCTGGAAGGTCAAACTGAGGAAATTTCACATGAGATAAATCATGTTTAAATGAAAAACTCAGGTGCCCTTCATAATCTGCCTCTTCACTTCTGATGTTCACTACAAAAAATAAAAAAAGACAAGGTCAGATGTGTTTTCTATGTCTACGAGCCTTATGCGTGTATAGCAGTGTTCGAAAGAAATTTCATAAGTCACGCAGACTTCAGACAGATAAACTATCAAAAATCACGCAGATGACTAATTCACGCAACGTCCAGACAGATTAGAATGAAAAGTCACGCATCATTGCCAGAATCACATTTAAAGTGAGAATGACAAAATACGCTGACAGATCAAAGACTAATCTATCCAGAAGATGACTCTCAGAAGCTGCGTGAATAATTCAACATGGACATTTCTGCCAACATGTAAAAAATCACGCAGAGTCATGAAAGCTGCGTGAATAATTCAACATGGACATTTCTGCCAACATGTAAAAAATCACGCAGAGTCATGAAAGCTGCGTGAATAATTCAACATGGACATTTATGCCAACATGTGAAAAATCACGCAGAGTCATGAAAGCTGCGTGAATAATTCAACATGGACATTTCTGCCAACATGTAAAAAATCACGCAGAGTCATGAAAGCTGCGTGAATAATTCAAACATTGACATCCCTGCCAATACATGAAAAATCACGCAGAGTCATGAGAGCCATGCTCATTTGCGTGAAACACAGAGCTTCGTAAACACGAAGATGTGAAGTATGGCCGACCCTAAAGAGGGGGCATACTTTGTTAATATCCTTTGCCCTAAGAAGGGGGGGATATATTTCTGAAGTTCATTATTTGTTTTAAGATCCTAAAATTTCTATGTGGAGTTCATCTTCATCAAAGTCATCTTCATCAAGTCGCCTTCAACAGTTCGTATCTCCATCCATCACTTACGCTGCATAGGAGGATGCGTGGCTTCGCGTCGAGGGAGTCTGTCGGTGGTTGCACGCGAGGAAGTCGCAGGAGCTTTCCCCTTGGCCTGAGCGTCGGTTTTCTTAGGAGCCATTGCTGCTGAGAAGGGAAAGAAGAAGTCGGGGAAGATGAAGTTCGTCGGGGAATATGACATTTTCTCTTCGATGGATTTTCTCTCTCTAAAAGCAAGTAAAGAATGAAAGAAGTGGTTTATGGCTTATTTATAGGCTCATAAAGAATTCCAAACGGCAACATCATTATTTGCCTCGATTTAGGAGCTTTGCACGGGATCCTAACTGCACAGAATCCCAATAGTCCAATCATTTTGGAGTAAATCTCTCTTTAAAGTCATCTCGGCGTGACTAAATTCATTTTATCATCTCGATTTCAAAGTATTTCGAAATAATTTATCATTTTTTGAAAACTTTGAAGGGGGTTTTGTAGGCCTCAAAAATGAAAGTCACGCTGAGTTGATCAGGACAAAGTCTGAAAGTCACGCTGAGTTGATCAGGACAAAGTCTAAAAGTCACGCTGAGTTGATCAGGACAAAGTCTGAAAGTCACGCTGAGTTGATCAGGACAATGTTTAAAAGTTACGTTGGGTTCTACTAGACTATTTCCTCAAATACACGCAGAGACAGCTCATCATTTGTCAGAGTGTCATTATGACTGACAGCACGATAGTCAAAGAATGTCTTCTCGTATGCCACGTATGCACGAAACTCGAGAGATCACAGCCGACTACTGCGTGACTTTCGAAATCTTCTTCTACAAGACTCAGCCTTCATCAAGTTGGCGTACCAAAAGAGCTTATTGTTATTTAATGCGACTGACAAAGCAATCAATGTCAGAGATTTTGTGTCAGTCGAGGCACGTCGAATCAAGACAGCTGGCAGTTCTGACTCAAGTCTGCGTGTATTTTGAACTTCTATGTTCCTTCCTCAAGCTTGCGTGTATTTTGAAGCTTTCTGCACCAAGTCTGCGTGTATTTTGAAGCTTTCTGCACCAAGTCTGCATGGATTTTGAAGCTTTCTGCACCAAGTCTGCGTGAATTCTGAAGCTTTCTATCCAAAGTCTGCGTGGATTTCGTCCTCAACAAGCCTGCGTAGATTTCATCAAATTGGAGTACGTGGCAGTCAAGCCACCGATCTCTCACCTGCGTGTCCTGCAACTTGCACATGACTCATGCACGATTGCCATGTGTCCAACAGTTACAGGCCACGTCCAGTAACTGCTCATAACCTTACGTATGTTAAATCCTGTGTGATTTTCAACTATGCACAGGTTGTGAAGACAGTTATCTTTTTTAGTTATTTTTGACTCTATAAATAGAGTTCTTTTCTTATTCATTGTACAGATACATAGATATCTAAATTACTGTCGAATTTTTGAGAGCTTTTCTTCTTCGTATCGTCTAAGGGATAAAGCGATCGTCTTCTAGATCGGATTCCTACAGTTGTATTTTCCCAGAAACACAATAAATAAAGTAAATTTATTTATGGAAAACAAATTGGCGACTCTGCTAGGGAAAACCATCTCCTCTTCTGAGATGGCAACAACTCAATGCGACACTTCGTCAGTCGGCTCGCGAAGAAGGTGATATCGATCCAATTCGATCAACTCGCCTACGAAGAAATACAGCGGGCTAAGGGTGGCAAGTCCACTTAAGCCTCCATCACCACTGCCAAGTCGAAGGGACGATCTGTCTACGTCTCTAAGAAACTATTGGCAACCAATAATGAAGTTTCTGCTACAGTGTCTACTCCTAACACTGGCAAGGACTCTACTGCAAGCACGCACACTCTTGTGTGCTCAAAGACGATAGCAGCCAAAAGTCACGCTGGCAGCACTGGCTCCTTAGCCAACCTGTTCCAGCGTGTAATTTCAAAGTCAAAAATCACGCTGGCAGCACTGGCTCCTTAGTCAAGCCTGTTCCAGCGTGCAATCTCAAAGTCAAAAATCACGCTGACAGCACTGGCTCCTTAGCCAAATTTGTTCCAGCGTGTAATTCTAAATTCAAAAGTCACGCTAACAGCACTGGTTCTTTAATCAAACCTGTTTTAGCGTGTATTTCACCAAAATTTGGCTCTTTAGCCAAGACTTTATACGCTGACAATACAGGCTCCTTAGCCAAATTGTCACCAGCATGCTCTAAGAAGAATAGCTCTTTAGCTATCTCTTCTTCTTTGCCAAGTTCTGCTAGAACTGGGGGTGGTCTTGCTAGAACTCCTCCACAAATGGCTCACAAAGTCCCTTCGAAAAGAAATAACTCTTTAGTTGTTTCTTCTGCTCCTGTAGTGTTTACTTCAGGAACAGCTTTGACTGACAGTTTTGTTAGTCAAAGAAAAAGAGATGGTCTTTTGACTACTCTTCCTTCTGGACATTCTATGTCTCAAAACCTGAATAAGTCTAAGAAGAAACATTTCTTAATGTCTTCCTCTACGACTTCTTCGAATTGGGCACAGAATTTGTCTATAAAAGAGGGTCTGTTACCAACTCCTAATCAAGGGAATGGTTCAACTCTTCCTTCTCTGCAAATATCCAGATCAATGGAAGGAAAACTCCAAGTTTCAAAAACCAATGTGTTGCCTCCAACTGATCTAAGAGCAAAACTTGATCAAATCTGTTTAGGAAGTACTTCTGGTGTCAAAAAACCATACCAATCGGGAACAAAAGCAAGAGATCCAGATGCAGAGTATGCTAGAAATTATATGGCTCACATTAATCACTCTCTATATAATCAAGAGCCATCAAGACCCAAGAACCGGAAATATATTCCTAAAAATACACAAAGAATGTTCTCTGATGTACCTCAATCTTCACAGACGGATTTACAAGAACACCTTCAACAGAAGAGACAGAATAATTCTGTGTCAATGGATCATGACCATGCTGAATGTGACTTCCAGCCAAGAGTCATAATTTAATGCAGATGTCAATCAATGGATCATGACCATGCTGATCATGAATGTGACTTCCAACCGAGAGTCACAATGCAATACAGGTGTCAAAATAAACGATAATCTGTCTTCAATCGGATTTAGTGTGAACCTATGCCTGATGAAGATGAACCTCTATTTGCTTCTGTCAACATAACCTCTCGGGATACTGGGGGTAGAACTGATAGTCCAGATGGAGTATATAGAGGCACCAGATCAAGAGTCATGGCTTCTAATCAAAGAACTTCGGTTTCTGAAGATTATTCTAAATTTGTTGGAGAATCTAACTTTCCACCTCTTCCTACTGGGGGTCATTCTCCTACAAATGACTTTGACACACAAAGCAGTGATTCAGAACATAAAACATCCACTAATTCATCAATAATCCCTCGTACAGTCACAATATATATGGTGGATGGGAATACTGAATTGAACAATGAACCTTCTTCTTCAATGACTCCTCAAGACCAAAGGATTGCTTCTTTAGAACAACAAATGAAATCTATGGCTGATACTATGAAGTCGATGTATGAACTCATGGCAACCCAGCTGCAAAATTGACAGACTGTACCGGATGCTATACCAATTGACACTGGTGTAAGTCCAGTACATGTTCCTCCAGCAGTACAATCCAATACCCCTGGGCAAGCTCAACCGGTTCCTAGTCACTCTGGAGCTGGGGGTAGTGCTTATAATGTTGTTCCTCCTCCCAACTATTCTTTACAAGCTACAACTCCACAATCCTCTGGAGTTGTTACTGAAGAATTGAGGAATCTCCGAACTCAATTTGAGGCATTCAAACAAAATGATGGTTTACAAAGGTTAGGCATCAAGCAACCTTATCCGATAGAATGGAAGCAAGTATCGTATCCTCCTAAATACAAGCCTCATACTATCTCATTCTATGATGGAACCACTTCTCCGAGTCAATTTATTAATCACTTTGAAGTAATGACTGACCAGCTGCAACCAAGTGACGCCCTTCTTACTCGGGTGTTTGTCGGATGTCTCAAAGGAACGGCTTATGAATGGTATAGAAGTCTCTCGGATGGGTGTATTACCTCATTTGCCGGTTTCAAACAAATGTTTCTTGAACGGCTCTATGAAGGGCTCAATGACATGACTATGTCTGCTCTTATAAGAATCAAGCAGAAAAATAATGAAACTACAGAAGAATTCATTGAACGGTTTCGAAGAGAAGCTCTGAAGATGCCTCTTGGAACTCCTGATGCTGTCACCATCGACACATGCAAATCAAATTTGTTACCAATTATCAGCATATGGACAGAATCTACTCAATTTCAAGATTGGCCTTCCTTCATAGTTAGTGCCAAAGCTGCAGAAATTAGTGCTGAAACTTTCAAAGGTTTAGGAGTACAGATGACTCCCAAAGAAACAGGTCAAAGTACTAACAATAATGCTAAATCCAATACTCGCAAGGGAAAAGAAACCTTTGAAGTTAATCTTCAGAGTAAAGATGCATCGACTGTTCAAACTCCTCCTGCCTCTACAACTCAACAACCTAGAGAACCTCGTCCCAAAGAAGAATACTCTTTTGATGACGATGATGTCCTTGGTATCTTTGAATGTCTGCTGAAAGGTAATAAAATACAATTACCTAAAATCAAGAAACCTGATGAAGCTGGCAAGACGAATCATCCTAAATACTGTCCATACCACAGAATATTGGGTCACACAGTTCGTACATGTTATGTACTGAAAGGAAAGATCTAGGAAATGATTAAGTCTGGAGCTATCACTCTTACTCCGAAAGAGAAGACCGCCACCTCTAACGCCGTCTCTATGCAATTCGGAGATTTCCCTCCTCAACTCCTTGAAAGCGGGATCGTTCCTATTCCCAAGGCAACTCTTAAAATAGTAAATATTCCTCTACCACAGTCTGAAGGATTAGTACCAATCACTATGGAAACAGGAGAAATCATATGAATTCATCCTGATTTAGTGGCAGATTTTGAATCTTCTCCTCTTCAAAAGACTACTTCCCGAAAATCTAAGAAGGCTGGGAAAATTAAGTCCTATCATATGACTTCTTTCGAATCTACTTTCGACACAGAGCCGAAAGATAAGAAAGAAGCACTTGCTGGTGCTACTCGAACAGGGAAACCTTATCTGAAGGATTATTCCAAGAGTCCTGAAAATACTTCTGATATCCCTCCTGCTGACAAAGATGCTCCTAATGTTCCTCTTGAAGAAGAATCATCCACTGCACCTATTCCTTCAACTGCGCCGGTTGTACCTACTCCTTCCAAGCCCACAGCTCCTGAGAAAGGCAAACAACAGGCTCGATTTGATAAGCCAATCAAGAAGTCCCCTCCTCTTGGGCTTCAGAAACCTTATAACTTTGACATTCTAGCTCAACTTGCTAATACTCCAGCTAGAATGTCCCTCTTTGAACTTCTACGTCTGTCTAAAGAGACTCGAGAGACGTTAAGTGAGGCACTTCTTCAGGCTGACTCTTGTCTTGCACAATTAAAGAAGCCAGATAAAGAACCTGCCACTTGCTTATATTGTAACAGTGTATTGGAAATTATCCCAAATATCACCTTTACGCAAGATGACATGCTACTGGAGGACAATCGGCATGATCGGCCTCTCTACTACACCGGTTATATAGATACGGTGAAGATAGATCGTATCCTCATTGACCTAGGGTCTGCTATAAGTATAATGCCAAAGAGTCTGTTGGATGAACTAAAAATCCCTCTTCACAAGCTTTCCAAGACGGTTACTACTATCCTAGGATTCAATCAAAGCTGAAGCGAGCCTTTGGGAAAGATTCATCTGAAACTTCAGATAGGCAATTTCAGATCCAAAGTCACTTTCTATGTGATCAAGATCGTGGGATCTTATAATCTTCTTTTAGGGAGGCCCTTTCTTCATGAAAATAATGTGGTGCCTTCTACTCTTCATCAGTGTTTTAAATACATTGACAGCAATGGAAGAGTACAAAAGGAAGTTGCTGATATAAATCCTTTCTATGGGGTTGAAGCTTATTTCAATGATTCCTGGATGTACAAAGAAGAGTATACAAGGGTGATACAAGCTATGGTGAAAGAGGATCCGCAAAGTGAGACCTTGATAATTCCTGTTAAAGGTCGAACTACTCAGCAACAATCTCCTAAATCCTCTGGAGAAGGTTCTTTCATTATTCCAATAAGTGGACAAATCTCTCTATTACCTCAATCGTCTACTCAAGATACACTGATCATTCCTGTCAGTGGGCGTACTACAGTTCCTGTATCTTCACATATAAAACAGGATACTCTGGTAATCCCTGTTGGAGGGCGGACTACTCTTCCATCTCAGGCTTCAAGGGAGCTCACCTCTTCTGAGCCATTTGTTATCGATCTTAATCGAAACAAAACTCCTTCTAATTCTTCTCCCCCTCTAGTCATCGATTTGGCTAAAATTTCTAAGGTTCAACCTCCTTCTAAGGTTCAACCTCCTTCTGATGTAAATACTGCTACTTTTAAATTTAATTAAAAGTCTCCATCTTTGCAGTATATTGATGTGTGTAACCATGTTCATAGTTATTTGCATTTGTTAGATGACTTGAGAACAATAACCATAGGAGTTGTACAGACTTTTCATACAGACGTATCCCTAGAATCAGTACAAACTTCATAATTTTTGGTTCCTAGTCGAAAGCCAGAAGACATTCCAATATTCTTCTACAAAGGGCCCCAGAATCCTTCTGATTTAGAAGAAGATGACAAAAACGATGATACTGGAAGATTACAACTACGTCGTTATAGTCAGCAATCTAAAGACATCATTAAAAATATGGGCTATGACTTCAGAACTGGCCTCAGTAATGGGAGAGGAAGAAGAATGCCTGTTCGGATTCCTCCGTTAAACGATAGTAGGACAAAATGCGGATTAGGTTATATTGCTCCTAGTCCTTTTATCAACACTATCCATGAAGATCCCGAATCTGACGAAGATAAGAGATCTGATTCTTCTAGTACTACCTGTAAAACCCCTAAAATTTTACTATATTTTTATTATTAAATTCGGTACTGATTTAAATTTTTTTATTTTACGTCGCGTAGTTGTATTGTACGTCGCGCGCGAATTTACGATTTTCGTATTTTCTCGTCGAGTGCGAATATGTACGAGTAACATATTTTTAGAAAAATAATTTTTGATTTTTTTTCAATGGTGGTTTCAAAATAATATATAAATAATTATTTTTTTATTAAAAATAATTTAGCAAGAAGGTATTTAAAGATTTGATTTTTATGTTTACTTTCGAAATATGTTTTATCCAAATTAGTAAAAATATAGTTTGAAAATATTTCCTATTAATACTTAAATATATATTATAATTTTCGAAATTATTTAATATTGATATTTTATTATTCGAAAAGTTATTTAAAAATATTTATTATTTCGAAATTATATTTATTGGTATTTTTGAAAAATATATTTGGAAAATATTTTGGCCATTTTAAATCTCGATTAAATTTTATGGAATGATTTAAATAAATAAAGTAATATACATATTTGATATTGATTTGATTTTTAAACTAACAAGAATTAAATTTGATTTAAATTGGTTTTGTATTTGGATTTGGATGATTGATTGATTTAAAGTAAATTACGAGTTATCTATTTTTGGGTTTTAAATCTTCTCCAAATCCTTATCCAATGGGTATTCCCACATCCTATATATAGGCAGGTACTCCTCCATAATTCGCAATCGTAATCACAACCAAATTCTCCACAAAATTCGTGCAACGTACTGTGCATCGTGTCGGTGACGCAGAATCTTATTCCAGTTCTTTACAGTCATCCACGTCGTGTCCACAGTCCGGACACAACGACAAAAAAAATCATACAACCCATCTCCATCCTCCTCCACGTAGCTCGGCACCACCCCTTTACCGTTCCGCCGTCATCACCGTATCGACCACCATCTTCGGAACCACCCGTACCCCTCCACGACCCATCATCCCAGCCCCGAACCGGTTTGGCCGACCACCGCCACACCATCAAAACCACCACCGCCAATACCATCGTCATCACCACCATCACCACCATCTATCCAACCCCGACAGAAAACACCACCCCGCCACGGCCGGCGCCGCCCCCAATCCGCAAAACCACAAGGAAATTCAGACAGAAGGGGAGGAGAAAACCTTACCTCTGTCGTCCGACGCGGGTAGCGCGGCCAGCCACCACGCCACACCGGAGTTCTCCGCTCCCCTCTCCTCCTCGCTTCCCGTGGCCGCCCGGCCGGGATCCGCCGTTCCCGCGGCCACCATCGACTCCGACAACCGCTGCCGACCCCCAGCACCCGCTCCGGCCACAGCCACCCCCACTGCCCACCGTCGTCGCCGTCCCAGCGCCCGGAGCCACCCGCGCCGTCGCTCCTCCCTCCGGCCCAGCGGCAGACGGACCACCGCACCTCGTTGCCGCTGGTCTCCCCCACTTTCCCGACCGCCTCCACCAACATCCGCCACCGCGAGGTCGCCGCCCCCTGCTGGCGACCAGATCCACCGTCCCTTGCCGAAAAACCCTCTCCGATTGCCTCCCGACCTCCGTCTTCCTCCTCCCACTTCCGCTCGGCCGCCGGGAGTCTTGCTCCGCCGACCCTGCGAGCTCCGCCGACCCCTGAGCTCCGCCGTCTACTGACGAGCATGGACGCCTCCGCGCATCACCGCCATCCGTGCCACCCTCGTCGTCGGTAGCCCGGCAGACCGACGCCTCCACCATGCCAGCGCCGGCCGCACCTTCTCCAGTCGCCAGGACCGTGGCGCACTGCCACAGGCCGAGCGCCGCTCCCCTCCGGTAAGCAACTCCAGTAACCCCCTTCAACCCCTCTCGCTCTCACACTCGCTCTCCTCTCTCTCTCTCTTTCACAAATGAATTGGGAACGGGGAATAGTTAATTAGGGATTTAGGTTTTATTATTATTATTATCATTAAAAATATTATTATAATTATTATAATTATTATTATTAGTAATCTTATTATTACTGTTATCATTATTATTATTATTATTATTATTATTATTATTATTATTATTATTATTAGTTTTATTTATTGTTATCAATTATTACTATTATTACTATAAATTTTCTTGATTATTATTATTATTAGTTTTATTATTATTAATATTATTATCATTATCATTAGTTATTATTAATTTTACTATTATTATTATCAATAGTTTTGTTAAAATTATTATTATTTATATATGTAGTAAATATTCTTAAAAATATATTATAATTTAAAAATATAGTTTTTGGCCTACAAAGCCCATTTAACAAAAATTTAGTTTCAAAAAAATTTAAAAAACAAAATTTTCTATAGTACTTATCTAAAAAGTATTTTTAACTAAAATCTACTTTTTCATATTAGAGATACCTTCTAAAATATCATAAGGTATATCTTTTCAAATTGTATATAAGGTATTTACATAAACTTATTGAAATATTTTCTAAAATAGACATATATTTATTCTGACCAAATTCTCCTCGATTATCATTATAATCACGTCTGATCACACGTTTCTATTTTCTCGCGAATTTAGGCCATGTTCGTATGGACCTCGGCTATTGGACAGGACATGACATCTCGAACATCGCACCACCGAACGACACACCAGGCAAGATACCTTGCCATCTTGTACTTGAATTTGATTCATGATATTTTATATGTTGCTAGTGTTTTTACATTAGTAAGAGTATGTCCAAGTATGACTTGGGTGCCATCGATATGTATATCGATGTTTATGTGTGTGCATGTGTGTGTGTGTGTGGACCATATGTGGTAGCGGACTTTTCCGGTGTGTTGAAGTTATGCTTCATAACTTCTTTGACTTGTTGACACGTCTCATACACGACACATGAGTGAGGATCATTGAGTCGACACGAACCTACGTATTCGACTTGCTACCGATACGGGCGGTTCGTGTGTCGGTTCATTTATGGATTAGCGGAGTCTAGATAGCGACTTGCATAGAGATATGGATCGCCAAGACATGGATATGACTTGTGTGATACATGGGCGGGGAAAACTACTGGGACGTATGAGCTAGCCCAAAGCCTTCTAGATTGCCCGGTTATGGGTTCATGGTTTCCCTGTTATGGGTATGTCGCTAGAGGATATATCCATTGCACGGCCCTGACCACGACGTCAGATACGGTCAGGAGGTATGCTAGCGATGCAAAGTATGAACTAGGGGATATATCCATTGCACGGCCCTGACCACGTCGTCAGATACGGTCAGAGACGTATACTAGTTCATGGGAAAGCCTCTAGTGGATGCTATGATTTATTCCTACCCACTTATACGTTCCAGTATAGTTTTCGACTTGCATTACACCTAGATGGTTAGGTTCCGTTGTGTTGGAGTATGTGGTCTTTTCTTTATCATGTATCATTTACAGTTCATCATGGTATTGTTTTTATGTATCTTGTTACGTCCCTCTGAGGACCTGGTTTTTTCCCAGGTGTGTGTTCATGTTATCCGTAGGTATCCTAGCCAAGGTCGTGGTCTTCTCCATTCTTCCGAAGACGATTACGCTTGGTTCATCTTTCCATTTTTCGATTCATGTACATTTCTTTCATTGTGATAGTTGGTAGTGGACTTTGTCTCAGCCCAACGATTGTATCATAAATATTCGAGTTGATATTTATATTATTATTGTGGATAAGATTAGTTTGTCTTGGATTACTGCATTTTACAGCTTATGTATTCATACGAGACCTACGTACTTCGTATGAATACAGCTGGCATGTCTACGTTCCTAGTCCTACGTATTTTGGGACTGGGGCGTTACATATTTTTGTGGTGGCCCATATAGGTCAAGATAAATTGTTTGGTTACTTTACCGTGCCAAGCAAGCCTGCGTATAGGATTAGAGTCTAGAATCTCATCCACACACTTGACCACCTTCTCGTTTGACTCCTCGATTTGCATCTTGCTTGGTTCCCTCTACCGTTAATTCTTATCCTTCTTTCGTGCTTGATGTTGGTTAGAAAGGTAATCCATACTAGGTAGACTTGTCCTATTGTCCCATCACCCTACTAGTTTAATTCTTGTAAGTTGGGTAGAATGCCTTATGACCTAGCAATCCCTTTGTCCTTGTGACCTATATTAGCAAGTTCACTTAGGTTCTAGAATTTAGAGAACCCTAACCCATCTAGTCAACCAAAGACTTGGACAAAAGAGACTAAAGGACGACTGTATAGAGACCAACATAGGATATAACTTAGAGTCTTAGAGAGTTTGAACTAATTCTACTCTATTTCAATCTTAATCTCTCGTGCTTATTTTTACCATCTTAATTAAATGTTGCTCCTATAGCCTAGTTTTGCAAGTTTAACCGTTATCAAACTTGTTCGGGACACATGCTATTGAGCGCGCGCTCACTAACATATTGTCTAGTCAGAACCGGTACATGATGGTCTGATCAACCGAGTGCACTTTGGTTCGCTTTTATTTATCGTTATACGTGGGTGGAGATATAGTTAATCTTGCTCCCTAGAATCTCATCCACGTCTGCCTTGGCAATTCTCTTCGAATTTATTCAGTCGTCTTTGAACCACGTGTTCGTATTCAATAAACATCTCCTTCGAACTCTTATTCGTTTTGTCCTTCACTTAATTTGGAAGGACAGAACACACGTACTTGATAGATAGAAACCATGCGTTCCCCTATGACCATGATAGTTATAATTAGCCATCAACCAAGCCTTGTGTTTACAACTTCATCTCGTGTTATTCGCCGTATCCTTCGACTCTTGATCGTGATCTCTAATCAATTGAAAATTAGAAGTGACTAGAAGTATTTCCTTAACCACCCCTAAACCTAGACGCGTAACTTCACTCTAAGGAACCATGTACCCTTGCTCCCTAATTACTTTACCTTCATTACCTAACCCTTAAATCCTTCTTTATCTTGCATTAGCTAGCGACCCTCATCCATTACCATATTCGTCTATTATTTTTGTATATATCTAAATCACGATTTCCTAATGCATATTTGTGTTAAATGTTGTTTTTCTTGCCTCGTCCAACGATTTGATCGTACCCTTGTATCTTCTCAACCCCCTACTCATTTTTATTTCGAGGACGAAATTCTTGTAAGTTGGGTAGGATGTAAAACCCCTAAAATTTTACTATATTTTTATTATTAAATTCGGTACTGATTTAAATTTTTGTATTTTATGTCGCGTAGTTGTATTGTACGTCACGCGCGAATTTACGATTTTCGTATTTTCTCGTCGAGTGCAAATATGTGCGAGTAACATATTTTTAGAAAAATAATTTTTGATTTTTTTTTTCAATGGTGGTTTCAAAATAATATATAAATAATTATTTTTTTATTAAAAATAATTTAGCAAGAAGGTATTTAAAGATTTGATTTTTATGTTTACTTTCGAAATATGTTTTATCCAAATTAGTAAAAATGTAGTTTGAAAATATTTCCTATTAATACTTAAATATATATTATAATTTTCGAAATTATTTAATATTGATATTTTATTATTCGAAAAGTTATTTAAAAATATTTATTATTTTGAAATTATATTTATTGGTATTTTTGAAAAATATATTTGGAAAATATTTTGGACATTTTAAATCTCGATTAAATTTTATGGAATGATTTAAATAAATAAAGTAATATCCATATTTGATATTAATTTGATTTTTAAACTAACAAGAATTAAATTTGATTTAAATTGGTTTTGTATTTGGATTTGGATGATTGATTGATTTAAAGTAAATTACGAGTTATCTATTTTTGGGTTTTAAATCTTCTCCAAATCCTTATCCAATGGGTATTCCCACATCCTATATATAGGCAGGTACTCCTCCATAATTCGCAATCGCAATCACAACCAAATTCTCCACAAAATTCGTGCAACGTACTGTGCATCGTGTCGGTGACGCAGAATCTTATTCCAGTTCTTTACAGTCATCCACGTCGTGTCCACAGTCCGGACACGACGACAAAAAAAAATCATACAACCCATCTCCATCCTCCTCCACGTAGCTCGGCACCACCCTTTCACCGTTCCGCCGTCATCACCGTATCGACCACCATCTTCGGAACCACCCGTACCCCTCCACGACCCATCATCCCAGCCCCCAACCGGTTTGGCCGACTACTGCCACACCATCAAAACCACCACCGCCAATACCATCGTCATCACCACCATCACCACCATCTATCCAACCCCGACAGAAAATACCACCCCGCCACGGCCGGCGCCGCCCCCAATCCGCAAAACCACAAGGAAATTCAGACAGAAGGGGAGGAGAAAACCTTACCTCTGCCGTCCGATGCGGGTAGCGTGGCCAGCCACCGCGTCACACCGGAGTTCTCCTCTCCCCTCTTCTCCTCGCTTTCCGTGGCCGCCCGGCCGGGATCCGCCGTTCCCGCGGCCACCATCGACTCCGACAACCGCTGCCGACCCCCATCACCCGCTCCGGCCACAGCCACCCCCACTGCCCACCGTCGTCGTCGTCCCAGCGCCCGGAGCCACCCGCGCCGCCGCTCCTCCCTCCGGTCCAGCGGCAGACGGACCACCGCACCTCGTTGCCGCTGGTCTCCCCCACTTTCCCGACCGCCTCCACCAACATCCGCCACCGCGAGGTCTCCGCCCCCTGCTGGCGACCAGATCCACCGTCCCTTGCCGGAAAACCCTCTCCGATCGCCTCCCGACCTTCGTCTTCCTCCTTCCACTTCCGCTCGGCCGCCGGGAGTCTTGCTCCGCCGACCCTGCGAGCTCCGCCGACCCCTGAGCTCCGCCGTCTACTGACGAGCATAGACGCCTCCGCGCATCACCGCCATCCGCGCCACCCTCCGGTAAGCAACTCCAGTAACCCCCTTCAACCCCTCTCGCTCTCACACTCGCTCTCCTCTCTCTCTCTCTTTCACAAATGAATTGGGAACGGGGAATAGTTAATTAGGGATTTAGGTTTTATTATTATTATTATCATTAAAAATATTATTATAATTATTATAATTATTATTATTAGTAATCTTATTATTACTGTTATCATTATTATTATTATTATTATTATTATTATTATTAGTTTTATTTATTATTATCAATTATTACTATTATTACTATAAATTTTCTTGATTATTATTATTATTAGTTTTATTATTATTAATATTATTATCATTATCATTAGTTATTATTAATTTTACTATTATTATTATCAATAGTTTTGTTAAAATTATTATTATTTATATATGTAGTAAATATTCTTAAAAATATATTATAATTTAAAAATATAGTTTTTGGCCTACAAAGCCCATTTAACAAAAATTTAGTTTCAAAAAAATTTAAAAAACAAAATTTTCTATAGTACTTATCTAAAAAGTATTTTTAACTAAAATCTACTTTTTCATATTAGAGATACCTTCTAAAATAGCATAAGGTATATCTTTTCAAATTGTATATAAGGTATTTACATAAACTTATTGAAATATTTTCTAAAATAGACATATATTTATTCTCACCAAATTCTCCTCGATTATCATTATAATCACGTCTGATCACACGTTTCTATTTTCTCGCGAATTTAGGCCATGTTCGCATGGACCTCGGCTATTGGACAGGACATGACATCTCGAACATCGCACCACCGAACGACACACCAGGCAAGATACCTTGCCATCTTGTACTTACATTTGATTCATGATATTTTATATGTTGCTAGTGTTTTTACATTAGTAAGAGTTTGTCCAAGTATGACTTGGGTGCCATCGATATGTATATCGATGTTTGTGTGTGTGCGTGTGTGTGTGTGGACCATATATGGTAGCGGACTTTCCCGGTGTGTTGAAGTTATGCTTCATAACTTCTTTGACTTGTTGACACGTCTCATACACGACACATGAGTGAGGATCATTGAGTCGACACGAACCTACGTATTCGACTTGCTACCGATACGGGCGGTTCGTGTGTCGGTTCATTTATGGATTAGCGGAGTCTAGATAGCGACTTGCATAGAGATATGGATCGCCAAGACATGGATATGACTTGTGTGATACATGGGCGGGAAAAACTACTGGGACGTATGAGCTAGCCCAAAGCCTTCTAGATTGCCCGGTTATGGGTTCATGGTTTTCCTGTTATGGGTGTGTCGCTAGAGGATATATCCATTGCACGGCCCTGACCACGACGTCAGATACGGTCAGGAGGTATGCTAGCGATGCAAAGTATGAACTAGGGGATATATCCATTGCACGGCCCTGACCACGTCGTCAGATACGGTCAGAGACGTATACTAGTTCATGCGAAAGCCTCTAGTGGATGCTATGCTTTATTCCTACCCACTTATACGTTCCAGTATAGTTTTTGACTTGCATTACACCTAGATGGTTAGGTTCCATTGTGTTGGAGTATGTGGTCTTTTCTTTATCATGTATCATTTACAGTTCATCATGGTATTGTTTTTATGTATCTTGTTACGTCCCTCTGAGGACCTGGTTTTTCCCCAGGTGTGTGTTCATGTTTTCCGCAGGTATCCTAGCCAAGGCCGTGGTCTTCTCCATTCTTCCGAAGACGATTGCGCTTGGTTCGTCTTTTCATTTTTCGATTCATGTACATTTCTTTCATTGTGATAGTTGGTTGTGGACTTTGTCTCCGCCCAACGATTGTATCATAAATATTCGAGTTGATATTTATATTATTATTGTGGATGAGATTAGTTTGTCTTGGATTACTGCATTTTACAGCTTATGTATTCATACGAGACCTACGTACTTCGTATGAATACAGCTGGCATGTCTACGTTCCTAGTCCTACGTATTTGGGACTGGGGCGTTACACTACCTCTTGGGATTCTGATACAAGTATCGGTGACTTCCACCGTAATATCATGTCTTCCAACATGGTTTCCGTCGATGGTTCTGAGGAAGATGATGAAGACGAATTTGAAATCTCACCTGAATCAGAACAATGGTCCCAAAGGTTAGATAATCAATGGGAGTTCCGATTCGAGCAAAAAGAACCTCCGACTGAAGACAAACTTGTTCAAATAGATGTTGGTGAAGAGGGATCCCCCAAACCAATATTCATCAGTGAAAGTCTTTCAAAAAATGATAAACAAGACATGATCAAACTTATTCATGAATACATCGATGTCTTCGCTTGGAGTTATGAAGATATGCCAGGACTTGATCCACAAAACGCAACTCATAAACTCAATATTATGCCGAATGCTAAACCGGTCAAACAACAACAGCAACGATTTCGTCCAGACATTATGGATGCAATTGAAGCTGAAGTCAATAAACTCATGGCCTCTGGGTTTATTAGAGAGGAACAACATCCCGATTGGGTGGCTAATATAGTTCCTGTCCTTAAAAAGACTGGCAAGATCAGAGTATGCATAGACTACCGCGATCTCAATGCGGCATGTCCTAAAGACGAATTCCCTCTACCAATTACTGATGTTATGATCGATAATACCTGTGGGTTTGAACGGATGTCATTCATGGACGGGTATTCTGGGTACAATCAGATTAAAATGTTTCCAGATAACGAGAAACACACTTCCTTTAGAACGTCAATCGGTACATACTGTTATACAATTATGCCATTCGGTCTCAAGAATACAGGAGCAACTTATCAACGAGCCATGAGCACTATATTTCGTGAACATTTGCAGAAAACAGTCGAATGCTACGTTGATGATATTGCAGTCAAAAGTCGACAAAAAGAGGATCACATCCAAGATTTGAAGACTATTTTTGATCTAATGCGTAAGCATCAATTAAAGATGAACCCTACTAAGTCCTCCTTAGGCGTCTCTAGTGGCAAATTTCTCGGCTTCGTCATTACCTCGAAAGGTATACACGTAGATCCCGAGAAGATCAAAGCCATCCAATAGATGCGTCCTCCACGCACCTTAAAAGAGCTACGAAGATTTCAAGGAAGGATCGCTTATATCAGGAGATTCATCTCTAATCTTTCAGGACGCTGTAGACCATTCAATAAACTTATGAAGAAAGGTGTTTCTTTTGTCTGGAATGATGAATGTCAGAAAGCATTCGATGATATAAAACAATATCTGATGAGCCCTCCAGTATTGGTACCTCCTGTCTCAGGAATACCGTTCCTCCTATATACCCGAGAAATGAGTCATTCATTGGGTGCATTGCTCGCTCAAAAGAATAAAAATGGTCATGAACAAGCCATTTACTATCTCAGCCGTACTATGATCGGAGCTGAACCTCGATATTCACCGGTCGAAAAAGAATATCTAGCCCTAATGTTCGCTGTCCAAAAGACATGACATTATATCATTGGCCAGACCATTCATGTCATTTCCTGGATCAATCCTATATGAGTCATGATGAAGAAACCGAGTGTTTTAAATTCTCGATTGGCTAACTGGAGAATTTTACTTGTTCAGTATGATATGCACTATATCCCTCAGAAATAAGTCAAAGGACAAGCTTTAGCTGATTTTCTGGCTGCTCATTCAATTCCAGAAAATTCAAAACTCTATGATGAAATCCCAGATGAAGTCCTAGATTCAAACCAATTGCTGAAGAAGATTCTACTTGGCGTCTATTCTTTGATGGAGCTTCAAGAATAGGTTCTAATGGTGACATTGTCGCTGGGGTTGGAATCGTTCTTGTGTCACCAGAAGGTCTTGCTATTCAAAGAGCTTATTCTCTCGATAAACCATGTTCAAACAATGTAGCTGAGTACAATGTATTACTTATTGGTCTTCAACTCGCTAAACATCTGAATATTCAACATTTGGAAGCGTACGGAGATTCTAAACTCATTGTCAATCAGATAAGGGGTACTTATGAAGTTCGCCATCAAGATCTAGTTCCTTATCATAGATCGGCTATGTCTATGGCTTCTTCATTTGAAGAGTTCTTTATTGAGCATGTTAGGCGAGCATGTAACACAGAAGCTGATGCTCTTGCTAATCTTGCGGCGGTGTTAGCTATTCCAATTAGACGTCAACAAATGATTGTTGTCTGTAATCGAGAATTATTTCATCTCGAAAACAATCTAACTTTAAGACTTCCAATTGACATTGAAGAATCAATATCTCATGATGTCAATGCAATAAGAGGATTTGGATTAAGTTGTAAATCATTATCATCTTCATCTGATTCTAGTATGGAATTCATCTTCAGTAATTCAGCTGAGACTCAGGATACGGATAAAGATTAGAGACTTCCTTTCTTAGATTTCGTATTGTACGATATTCTTCCAGACAATTCGAGTGAGGCAGCATCTATCAGACGACGATCACCCATATTCTATTACAATCATACTACAAAAACCTTATATCGTCGAGCTTATGATGGTTTACTTCTTCGATGTATTGTCGGTGATGAGGCTCAACAAGTTATCCGCGAAGCACATGATGGAATTTGTGGAGCACATCAGCCTGGACCAAAACTTCAAGACCGCATTCGACGTATGGGTTATTATTGGCCCACTATGGTATCAGATGCTATCGAATATGCAAGGAAGTGTAAAGCTGGTCAAATCCATGCGGATTTTATTCATCAACTCTCAGAATTTCTACATCCAACGGCAGCATCATGGCCCTTCGAAGCTTGGGACATGGACATTATCGGTCCGATCAATCCGCCGTCATCAAAAGGTCATCGGTTTATTCTCGCAAAAACTGATTATTTCTTCAAATGGGCCGAAGCTATTCCTTTATCAGAAGTCAAAACTTCCAATGTCATCAACTTTATCAAGCATCATGTCATCTACAGATTTGGTGTTCCCCGACGCATTATTCATTATAATGGACCACAATTCGTCAGCCAAAAATTTACTCGATTCTGTGACGATCATCGGATCAACAATGTGGCTTCTACCGCATATAATCCGGCAGCTAACGGATTAGCAGAAGCTTTCAACAAGACCATCATCAAACTCTTAAAGAAGTTTGTTTCTACCAACAAACGTAATTGGAGTGAGAAACTTGGTGAATGTTTGTGGGCTTACCGCACTACAGTTCGTAATGCTACTAAATGTACACCTTTCTCTCTGGTGTACGGATGTGAAGCTGTTTTCCCGTTAGAGATTCAAATTCTTTCTTTAAGGATAGCAATCGCTAATGAACTTACCACTGAGAATAATGATCGTCTTCGGCTTCAGGAGTTAGAAGCTCTGGATGAGAAGCGATTATCTGCTCAACAGAATATCGAATTCTATCAAGCTAGAATCTCAAGAGCTTTTAACAAGAAAGTCAGAGTTCGAGCATATCAAAAAGGAGAACTTGTTCTAACAGTCAGACGTCCTATGACTATGACTCATATGAGCAAAGGCAAATTCGACGAAAGTGGGAAGGTCCCTATGTTGTGAGAAGAGTTTTCTCAAATGGAGCTTATCAACTCTCAGAACTAGATGGTCGAATTGCTATGATGCCTATTAATGGCAAATTCCTTAAAAGTATTATGTATAAAATATAAATACTTGAAAATCATCAATCAAAGTTCAAGTTCATGAATAAAATTCAAATTTTATTTCATCATATGATAGTACATGATATTAAAGAAGGTCACTATCATCCTTCTCTACATTTGGACGCGGACCGCTGCCGTCCTTCTCGAAAATGCGATCAGCAAAGAGCTGAGAACTTCTTGCTGGCCCACGAGGAATTTGCAGCAGCCATCCTCGGGCTTCCTCTTCTTCAGTTTTTCCTGGATCAAGCAGAAAGTCCAGAATGTCTCGTGGTGGCTTGGGTACAGATGAACCTTCGCCTGCTTCTACCTCCTTCGGCAGGGCGTTCTTCAGTGCCCTTCTGAACCTTCGGGACGATTTCAGCCTTCTTGGATACTTCTTTAGACGACATTTTTATGTTGAAGAGTAGAAGTATTCATTCTTGTCAGATGTCTGCTATATTTATAGGCAGAAGTTCCTCATATAATGAAGCGACATATTCATCCGACGGTTCGCCGTTCATTAATGCCTGACAGTATTTTCTATAAATAAATTCACTTTATTTATTGTGTATCTGGGAAAATTACAACTGTAGGAATCCGATCTAGAAGACGATCGCTTTATCCCTTGGACGATACGAAGAAGAAAAGCTCTCAAAATTTCAACAGCAATTAGATATCTATGTATCTGTACAATGAATAAGAAAAGAACTCTATTTATAGAGTCAAAAATAACTGAAAAAGATAACTGTCTTCACAGCCTCTGCATAGTTGAAAATCACGTAGGACTTAACATACGCAGAGTTGTGAGCAGTTACTGGACATGGCCTGTAACTGTTGGACACATGGCAATCATGTATGAGTCGTGTGCAAGTTACAGGACACGCAAGTGAGAGATCAGTGGCATGGCTGCCACGTACTCCAATTTGATGAAATCCACGCAGGCTCGTTGAAGACGAAATCCACGCAGACTTGGGTCAGAAAGCTTCAAAATCTACGCAGACTTAGGGCAAGAAGCTTCAGAATCTACGCAAACTTGGGGCAAAAAGCTTCAAAATCCACGCAGACTTGATGAAGGAACATATAAGTTCAAAATACACGCAGTCTTGAGCAGGACTGCCAGCTGTCTTGATTTGACGTGCCTCGACTGACACAAAATCTCTGACAGTGATTACTTTGTCAGTTGTATTAAATGACAAGAATCCCTTTTGGTACGCCAACTTGATGAAGGCTGAGTCTTGCTGAAGAAGATTTCAAAAGTCACGCAAAAGTCGGCTGTGATCTCTCGAGTTTCGTGCATACGTGGCATACGAGGAGACATTCTTCGATTGTCGTGCTGTCAGTCATAATGACACTTTTGACAAATGATGATCTGTCACTAGCGTAATTTTTAAACATTTGTCTTGATCAACTCAGCGTGACTTTGAGACTCAATTCTGATCAACTCAGCGTGACTTTGAGACTCAATTCTGATCAACTCAGCGTGACTTTCATTTTGAAGGCCTAGAAAACCCCCTTCAAAGTTTTCGAAAAAAAATAAATTATTTCGAAATACTTTGAAATTAAGATGATAAAATGAATTTAGTCACGCTGAGATGACTTTAAAGAGAATTTACTCCTTAATGATTGGACTGTTGGGATTCTGTGCAGTTAGGATCCCGTATCAGACTCCTAAATCGAGGCAAATAATGATGTGTTGTTTAGAATTTTTTACGAGCCTATAAATAAGCTATAATCCACTTCTTTCATTCTTTTTCTTCTTTTCTGAGAATGACCTTTTTGCAAGATTCCATTCTTAATAAGAAATTGATGATAGCAATGCTTGCTGATATTGTTTTCTTGTGTACTATACCATTAGACATTGGTTTGCCAACCATTAGCACAAAATCGTTTGATCTCGATGGTGAGTCCAACATAGTATGCGTATCACTTTTCACTGTTGAAGATGAACTTTTGTTTCTGACTGAACAGGGTGTGCTTGGCTGGCCAGTGCGTGCCAAATGAAATTTCTGTTAATTAATCTCTTTTTCTTTGTTGTTTTCTGCAGAAGCTTGGCTGCAAAATTTTTTCAGAACTGGCATTGGTGATTTGGATGTTGTGGGGAGCGTTCTTCTGACATCAACATCAGGGAGCTCATGCGCTTTTGACGCGTAAATCAGACAACTCAGAACTCTTCGTGGGATAGAAGGGTCTTCCTCCGATGGTAGGAAGAGCCTTTATACACGGAGAGTTGGACGGTGGAGTTAATTCTATCCCGAGAAATCGGGCAGTAGAGTTCCTTTCACGGCAGAACTAGGAATTGTATCCCAATGTTGGATACATTCCTGTCTCCTCTGGAAGGCCGCTCCTAATCCACCAGTTGTATTGGCAGCAACACGTCTTCGGGCTGCCATACTCTGTGGTTCTCCTCTCGTCTGAGAGATAAGACCAGAGTTTGATTTGTTGTTCTGGTCGCCACTGGAACTCAGACAGTCAGGAATTGCAACAAACAACGAACCCGACGGAGAAGATCCAAGGAAGAAAATAGATCTCTATTAGGTTATTTGTTGTGTATGAAAATCCAAAATTGTAATAGATTTCCATTATGATTTGTAAGAAAGTCTAAGAAAATGTAATAGACTTTTATGATGATATGAGAGTAGAAATGATAATCTTTCTATGCTCAATAATTTGTATTTATTTGGATGAAGTATGGACATGATAGATAATGAAACCTTCTTTTCTAATTCAGAGTACATAATACTATCAGAGGTAATATGGACGTGATAATATGTAGGAACTCAAAAGAAAATAGATCGATTTCTATGCAGAGGTCAAAGATGGAAAATGACAAATGAGTAAGTAGATTCAGCATTTATTCAGAGGTTATGCAAACGTGATAAATAACGAATTTCCACTTCTTTTTTTTTAATAAATTGATAGAAGATAATGAATGGACAAAACATTAGGTGATAATGAACAAGTGAACCATCGGATGAATGTAATAAATGAACGGATGAACCGTCATTAATGAAAGGACGAACCGTCAGATGAATGTAATAAATGAACGGATGAACCATCAAGCATTAATGAACGGATGAACCGTCGGATGAATGTGTCGTTTCATTATTCGAGGAACTTCTGCCTATAAATATAGCATAAATCTAACGAGAATGAACACTTCTACTCTTCAACATAAAAATGTTGTCTGAGGAAGCATCCAAGAAGGCGGAAATCGTCTCGAAGGTTCAGAAGGACACTGAAGAACGCCCTGTCGATCCAATTCAGCCAAATAAGGTAGAAGCAGGTGAAGGTTCATCTGCACCCAAGCCGCCACGAGACATTCTGGATTTTTTGCTTGATCCAGAAAGTACTGAAGAAGAGGAAGCCATGAGGATGGCAGTCTGCAAGTTTCTCGTAGGCTCCCGCAAAGAAGTTCTCAGTTCTTTTGCTGATCGCATTTTCGAGAAAGACGGCAGTGGTCCGCGTCCAAATAGAGAAGGATGATAGTGATCTTCCTTAACATCATGTACCATCATTCATGATTAAAATAAAATTTTATTTATAAACATGAACTTGTCTGATGATTTACATTTATACATAATACTTTTTAAGAAATTTGCCATTGATAGGCATCATAACTTTTCGACCATCAAGTTCTGAGAGTTGATAAGCTCCATTTGAGAAAATCTGCTCACAATATAGGGGCATTCCCACTTTGCGTCGAATTTGCCTTTGCTCATATGAGTTATAGTCATAGGACGTCTAACTGTTAGAACAAGTTCTCCTTTTTGATATGCTCGAACTCTGACTTTCTTGTTAAAAGCTCTTGAAATTCTAGCTTGATAGAATTCAATATTCTGTTGAGCAGATAACCGCTTTTCATCCAGAGCTTCCAACTCTTGAAGTCGAAGACGATCATTATTCTCGGCAGTAAATTCATTAGCGATTGCTATCCTTAAAGAAGGAATTTGAATCTCTAATGGAAGAACAGCTTCGCATCCGTACACCAGAGAGAAATGTGTGCATTTAGTAGCATTACGAACTGTAGTACGGTAAGCCCACAAACATTCACCAAGTTTTTCACTCCAATTGCGTTTGTTAGTAGAAACAAACTTCTTTAAGAGTTTGATGATAGTCTTGTTGAAAGCTTCTGCTAATCCATTAGCTGCCGGATTATATGCTGTAGAAGCCATATTGTTGATCCGATGATCGTCACAGAATCAAGTAAATTTCTGACTGACGAATTGTAGACCATTA
>JANAVB010000754.1:0-39787 GCA_029216955.1 Iris pallida | reverse complement strand
CTCAAGAGGGGACGAGACGCTCATGGAGCTAGTGGCAGTGCAGGCCCGGCCAAGAGGCCTCACATACAGTTTCAGCAGCAGCAGCAGAGGCCTGTTCAGCAGCAGCTTCAGGATCAGGGACGTACCTATTTCCAGCAGGCACCCGAACAGCGACAGGATGCTATGTGCAACTTCTTCAAGAAGGCAGGTCATTGGTGGAACGACTGCAGGAAGAGGCTGGTATGTGTTTACTTTGTGGTTCAGCGGAACATCAGTGTAGGAGTGTCCCAAGAACTCGACACCATTAGCTCAGGCAGCAGCAGGAGCTAGGGCTCCGGCACGACAGCAGAGGGCTGTCCAGCATCAGCAGCAGGCCAGAGGAGGAGGCCAGCAAGGGCGAGATTTCGCCATGACAGTCGAGGATGCACAGGCAGCAGGAGGGATGCTTGCAGGTTCTGTTCTTTTCGATTTCATTCCTTTCTTTGCCTCATTATAAACTATCTTGAAATTCGATTCCATCTGTTCCTTGTTGTTGATAAGTTTTAATCTGGTATTTCATTATGATTTAATTTTCCTTCTGAGATAAGTCGTATGGGCTAGGTCGCCTCAGTTATGGGATCTAGAGTCTTTTATAGTCATGTTAGCTGGCATAGTGAGGACATATAGTCTGGTTTTGGACGTATTTCTCGGGTGTGGAAATTTAAGATTTTTGCAGCCAAGCATGCGGCAATGCAAAAATTTTAAATACCATGATTCTAGAGGTATGTACCTTAGCCGAGGACTCTGTGATTATCGTAGCCTTGCTCACTAGCATTACGAAGATTCTGAGTATCATGATTTTGTACAGACGCGTATGATTATCGAACCATATGATTTGAGACTATGATGTTGGGGTAGTTGACCTAGAAGGAGTACGACCATCTTATTTTCGAGGACGAAATTCTTCAAAGAGGGGTAGACTTGTAACACCCAATTTTCCAAATGAGGATAATTTTAAAATTTTGTAATTATAATCATTTAATAATGATATTTAAATTATATTGTGATTTTTGGTGATTTTTAATCAATTTAAAACTATTTAAAATATTGAATTATGATTTTCATGGTTAACTAGTTAAACCCTAGAATTGCTAAGCCTAGTGACTAACCATGACCAAGGGAGCATAGTCGTGATTAGGATGACTAATTACTAGTTTTAGCCTAAGGATATTTTGGTCATTTTGACAATTTTATGAAATTGTATTTTTGATTAATTAATATTGTGCTAATTGAATTGTTAGAGACTAACCTCTAAGCTTAGCGTAATCTAGATTAGCCTTGAGTTTAGAACCTTGATTAGGTTAACCAAGTATGACATGATTATCAATATCTAGATATTTCATAGTAGGATATTTATACTCTTAGGATATTTGGAAAAAATGTAGCCTATGACAAGTTGAACCAATAGGAAGGCCTAGAATTGGGTGGACAACTCCTAGCCACTCATCTAGACCTAAATCTAACCCTAAATCATCTAATGACAGCCATAATTGATCCCCCTTCCTATAAAACATCCTTAGTAAAACCCTTTGCCTCTTTTACAACTTCTTAGAACCCTAATAGTTCCTCCCCAAATTTCCTTCCCTAAATATCCAAATCAAGCCCAAATTGGTTCTAATCAATTGCAACATCACCTTCTACCATAGTAGAAGCTAGTAGGGGCTTGCTAGCTTGGGTTTGAAGTGCTTTGGTGAATTAGAGTTCAAGAAGAAACCTCATCATTACCCTTTTTTCATTGAGATTCAATCTCAATAGGTAAATCCCATGAAACCCTTCAAAATAATGTTTTATTTCATAGATGCATGCATATAGGTATACCCTAGCTGTAGGGATAGTTTGGTGCTAGGTGGTGTCCATTTCGTGTTCGTATCGGACACGTATCAACCCAAATAAGTAGGTGTTCGATGAAATGTTTGTTAGAAATAAATTGTGTTAATTTCAGAAACTAAATAAATAGAAAATTAGGTTATTATATGTATATTAATAATCCAGTGACTGAGTTGAAGATTTAGTGTTTTTCGTGTCCAAAACGGACACGCACATACGCGCGCAGACACGGTAGCAGTGCCCTGCACTCGAGGACTCGTGCGCAGTGTCTGTGTCACTTAGACACGTCTCCTTTGACACAGGGGTAGGTCTAGTGTCTGACACGACACTCCTAAAGTTTGACACCTTCACGTGCCGTGTCAAGAGAGCACGGACACGTGCACTATTTTAACACTGCACTGCACAGTCAGAGAATAGCTCCCTGATACGCGTCTCGTGTCCGTACTGGACACGACGTGGTTAGGATACAGAGTATCGATCGTGTAGCCTGACACGTGGGCTACACATGGACAAGACCACGAGGCCACACGTGTCGTGTGTCGTGTCCACGAACGTGGTGAACGCGTGTACGACGCTGTGCACTGTCCAGTGCACTCGTGTGATGTTTGTGTGTTTGGACACGCTCGTGTCCACTTGGTTGGATACGAACGAGTGTCACGACACGTGCACGTGTTTGTAATGAATTACCAACTCTTAATTTGTAATATTAGCGAGTTTTTTTGTTTGAAATTCGATTTCCCATTTGAACTGATACACAGTTCCTGGTTCTCATTTTTGACTTTTAAAGTGTATTTTAAACTGAATTATTCCCGGTTTAAATTCCATGTTTGAATCTTACACATGTGTAATAGGCTATATAATGTTGGTTATTGACTGATCCTAGGTTCTTAGATTTCGAAATTGGTTTTTAGAGGTTGAACTGATATATAATGTCAACTGATACTTTGTGCAGTCTTCAAATCCCTGATTTTAATTCCTTTTCTAAAACTGAACTTGATGTCTAATTTGCCATGTTAGGTTCAATTTCATGTGTAGTTACATTACTTAGATGTTGGTTAAGATTTGCATTTGAGAGTTTTGGTTTCAAACGGGAATGGGGATTCAATCTGGGTTCGAATTTTATGAAGGAATTGAATTGGTGTTGGGATTGGTTAAGGAACTGTCATTGGGTTCCATTTTTCTATTTTGCACATCACCCATTTCCTGATACATCACAAACCTATCTAGCTATCCCTATTCCCTAGTACACTAGACACTGTCATCTAGATTTTCATTTTCCTGAACCTATAAACCTGGGATTGTTCACTATTTTTCCAGGTTCCATACACACACCCTCACATGTACCTACACACTAATTCCTATGTGACACTACACTACACACCCTATTAACTGTTAACACCTTGAACCACTTTGACACTAGCACTAAATTGTTCACTATTATACTACACCCTCACACTTAGCTATGCATGATACACTCTTGAGACACTCTTTAATTTCTGTGAATCACACACACATGCCATCTGATACACACACTGTTTTTCATATGGTCACACACACACACATATACACCTTGACACAAACACATGTCCCTACCCTAACACTCCATGTATATATATGTATATACATGTCTATATGTAATATTATCATAATGTAGCCTATATATGTATGAATGTGTGTTAATTATATCAAGTTAGATAAATATTAGATATATACTTAATATGTGAAATGTGTGGAATGTGTGACTAGCCTATGGCCTATAGCCTATGGCTCATAGCCTGTGTGTATGGCATGGATGCCAGTTAAGGAGTGTGGTTGGCTTGTATAGCCTAGATATTGTGTGTGTATGCTAGAATAGCGTCACGACCCGCACCCGCTTTTCGGACGCGAGCTCGTGAGTAAGCCAGCTACGTATCGAGCGGACTCCAGCCCGACTCGAGTACGTATAAGCTGTCAAGATCATGGTATCATGTCTAATCTAAACTATATCTCAATCCACAAGAAATATATGAAACATGAATGAACATGTATGGGTCATGGTCTGCAGCCCATTAGCATATTTTTCGATTAGACTCTAAGAATGGTATGAGTCTATAAATAAGCAGAGTATATCATGGTACTGAATATAAACACGAGAGGATAATAAGAAATATCACAAGTAAATACCTGTATCATACATCGCAATCCTCTATCATCCCGCTCTGCTAACTAACTCCATGCAGTCGCTAAACCTGAAGAGATCATCATGTCCTCAGAGGACTAGCAAGATACATATATACAAGCCAACATGTAACAGTACAAATATACAAGAAGTAAGGGACAATCAAGGATATCCAATGAGGCAAAGTGAACTAAGACACAAGATCTAAACACAAGGATCCTAAGACACTGGCATGCCATACTAGAAATGGCTAATAGGTCAAAGCTATAGACTGCAGTCAAGGCAAGTACTCATAATCTATAGTGTCTCAATCGCAGTCAAGGCAAGTACTCACAACCAAGATGGTAGCCAATCCTAGTATAAAAATTCTATAGACCGTAGTCAAGGTAAGTACTCACAATCTATATAATGTCAAAGTCAAGTCCTACTCAAGTCATGTCAAGTCAAGTCAAGTTATAATCAAGTCGAGGGAATCATAGTGTAGGACTAGACGACTCTATCAAGGAATACATATGAAACTAACACAGTGTAACAGATAAAAATATTATAACAGAAAGGAACAAGAATGTGCAGGCGACTAGAAACTTGTAAAGTAAAACTATAACAGGATGAGTGTACTAGACATGGAATCAAACAATCACGAACAAAAGGAAAAGAACATCCGTGAGATAATGAACATGCATATAAATTGTATTGTACAAGTTGGCAAGGTATACTTGTCTGAGGGTTGCACGGAGAACCAACAATGTATCGCCAATCAACAAGCCAAAAATCCAAGTCATCACAACTGTCTCCGAAAGCTGAAATAAATATTACCAACGTTCTCAGAATGGTCAAATTAGCTAGGATTGCCTGTCCTTAAGTCCAATTCTGGATACAGGGCAAAACGATAAATTCGGAAAAAAATGATGTCCGCCGTTGGACCCGCTTTGCACCAAAAAATGTGCCAGAGTCAATGGTCTCTAAAGTTGTCAAACTATATGTCTACGGATTCGTTTTGATGATATGAACCCAACGGTATGTCCAGCTTTGGATTCCGATGGGCCGTACACAAAATCGCCTGTTGAATCGGACCGTGGGACCCGCAAAACGGCGTTCCGATTCGACTGTCTCAGAATTGGACCAAACTTGGCAAACAGGACCAAAAAACGATATGGTTCTGTTGGCGCAAGTTTCGTCTCGATCTGACGAGCGTGCACAAAGTAATTGGGAAATTTGCACAGAGGCCGATAAGGTGAATTTTGACGGATACGCATCAAATTCGTCGCGCACACGCGACCAATTTGAATTCCGTCAAAGCCCACTCGTCCACGAAGCTGTAACGCACCTTTTGATGCTTTCGGTTTGCGACCACGTCGCCCGGATTGGCAGGACGCAAGTCGTATCGAAGGATTTTTGAGTTTTCGAAAACTGTTTTTTGGGTTTTTCCCGATCTTTCCTAGGGTTTCCTTTACTGGATACCCAACTAGAAATTAAACCAATAATGGGGTTTCCATCTCCTATAGGTTGCCATTACGTCTGTTTAAATAGAATTCGATAATTCGCCATGGATTAGCAGATAGTTGCCTTCCAAAACGTAGTATTGGGTTTAGTTGTACCGTTCAATATGAACAGTTTTTCCTCGATTTATACTCGATCTTTTACTGGTGTATATTTCGAATGAAATAAAACTAATTAATAGGATATGTAGTGGGTAGGGTTGTGATCTCACCTGAGGAAGTAGATCGAAATATGATCCACTGTGCGATGAGATATCCTGTCCTGAACTCGGACTGGCGCGGTGTTGCTGCTGTCGTTTTCTTTGCTGCGCCCGGCGTGCGCACGCGGTTTCTCTCCGCCGTCCGGCGACCCACACGGCGGCGCACGGCCGTGGGTGGCCGCCCAGGTGGCTGGCAAGGTCGCGGCATCGAGGATTTTAGGGTTTAGGATTTTCATCCTCTCGCGTTCTATACAATATTTATATGTGATCCCATACCGAGCGGGGGTTCTCGGGTTGATGTGGGTGCTCTGCTTGGCCTGGGCGTTGGGATTGCTATGGGGCTTCAGCTGCGGGTTGTTCTCAGTTGTACTAGGCTGCCGCTGGGTTGGGATTTGTACTGGCTCGTGGGTTTGGGGTTTTATTAATTTGTTTTTGTTTTTCTTATTCTTATTCCTTTTTCTTTTCCATTTCTATATTAGCAAATACTTATGTATATATATATATATATTATATATACAAATATATGTATACATATATACATACATATATATACACCTACATATATTTATACACTTATACATACATACACACATATATTTATACTTGTATACATACACCCATGTATAATGTATAATATATATTTATATATACATACACATGCACATATACCTATATATATTATACATATATAATATAATATATAATAATATATAATATATATATAATATTATATAATATATTATATATATATATATTATATATATTATAATTCCTATATATGTACATATATATTCACAAACATATAACAAATAATATCTATATACGCACATATATCTATATATTTACATATACATATGTATATTCACACATATATCAATAATATAATATTTAATAATAACCTCAATAAATAATACTGATAATATCCTAATAACACTGAAATTAAACCAATTATATATCGCGGTGAACTCATCAACCACCCCATTTATTTGGCTCCAGAAATTCGTACAATATTCTAAACGCTATTTAATATTAATAATACCTATAATTTACATATAATAATTATTTAGAAATAGTTGCCAATTCCTAAAATATACAAAATATTTGCATTTACCAAACATGTCTACAAGGCCGTATTTGGTCCCACTACATGCCTATATGAGCTTGGATTTGGTTCGGCCCAGTTCGGACTAACTTGGTTCAATCGGGTTCCTGCAAAGTCAATAAATCTAATAATAATTAATTAAAATTATTTATAATGGTCACCCTATGTAGTGCCCCGCTCCGCGAAGGCACTAGATAGACAGAAAGATCGGATTGCTGGCTCTGCAACAGAAGACGATTGATCTGGGTGAGTGGACAAAGACTCATTTTATGATTCGCTTGCGCCTAATAAGAATCAGAGTTTTGATTGAATGCTTTTGTTAATAACAAGACAATAATCTTGAGTATGCTTAAAAGAATCTGCCCTTTGTCTGCTAAGAAAAGAGAACTGTTTCCTGCCTGAAAAGAAGATGGAATTGTTTATGAACTGCTCGATTGATGCATGATGGTTTCATTTGATATTGCATGTGCATTGGGGAATCCACTTAGTGACGAGCTGAACCCTAGAGAGTCACAGCGGCTAGCGACGAGCTGAACCCATGCGAGTCACAGCGGTTAGCGACGAGCTGAACCCAAGAGTCACAGCGGCTAGCGACGAGCTGAACCCATGCGAGTCACAGCGGTTAGCGACGAGCTGAACCCGTGGGAGGCACAGCGGCTAAGATGGAAATGATATGTTGGCTTTCCAAAGATGTTTTCAAAAGAAATGTAAACTGACTCGGTATGCATGAAATGAACATAGGTAAAGAGTAGCAAGATCACATCATAAGAAACGTTTTCTCACTAAATAAACAGTGATCGTTTCAGACAAATGTAGCTCCTTTGTTCACAATTCACCAGTATGCTGATATACTGACCCACTATCAGTCTGCATGCAGGTGCACTATGCATCGAGAAGGATAGTCCGAAGCGATAGCCCGAGCCTCATCCTTAGGAGCCAGAAATCAGAGAGATGCCAAGAGATGACATCTGTTTGCAAGAGTTGGTTTTGTATATAAAAGGATGTAATGTATGGGAACGGGATCATTGTAATATGTAAAGTTCTGAGAGAATGTAACATTATCAGAGAGAAATGAGTGCTTGTAATCTGTTCAAATGAAATCAATAAAGAGAATTATTTCTTGTTACCAGTGTGTTCAATGCTTGTATTCTGAAATATGTCCGCTGCTGCTTCAATTATCTGCGATACGTTCCGCTGCGTATTGTCAACCTTGTCTATCTTGTCTTGCTTCAGGTCTTGGCCTTGTGCAAGCGCAACTTAGGCTTGCACGACATCACGCCTTAGCGAGGACGAACGGTCCCAAAGAGCCCGAAGCGAGGACGAAAAGGACTCTGCGGGATTGGGCGTGACACCCTATAACTTGGTCTCGTTTTCCTAGTTCGGACACTCCTATGGCTCGGCATTCCCCTACCATGGCTAAACATTAGTCAAAGCATGCCACTGTACTATCCGTACCATGATTTCTAGTCGTCTGGTACTTCAAAACTCCATCATGGCTAAAGTCACCTGCCGTAATAACTAACTAAAAATCATTTATAAAATTCTAAAATCACTATTTAAATCAAATAAATAGTAAAAAAATATTTCAAAATATTTTCCGGGAAGGGGAGCTACAAATCTACCCACCTTAAAAATAATTTCGTCCTCGAAATTTTAATTCATGACTATTCCTTAAAATTCAAAAAGAAAGTTTGTCTTAACCTCAATCCCCTCAAATTTAATTTTTACAAAATATTTTATGACTTTCTCTAATCATTTTGTAACTTTGAACACTTGAGGACTACTACCCCCCTTTGGTCACACTACTCATCAAAATTGCGGTCACTAAAACCCTATAATCTTCTAACTAGTAGCTAATAATTCTGCCAAAATATCTAGGATATATGGTATCTTTAATCCCCCATATATATAAATCAAACAACCAAACATTAAATAATCAAGCAATATTATACTATAACTTAAGAATTTCTGATAAATTCTAGACAGCACGATCATTCGTCACCCCGAAATAGGAAGGGACGAGAATCATGGTACGGAAAGCAAGTAAGTATATTCGAGAGCAAATATGGAGTTTTCAAGGACGTAGAGAATTTCTAGGAGAATTTGTCAAAGCAGAGCGGATTGAGATTTCTAAGGGCTTAGTTATAGTCGCAGGCTCGTATCAGTACAGTTACGTAACCGATACGATATGCTCTGACCTGCATGGGCCACCACAAAAACTTGTCACGACCCGCACCCGCTTTTCGGACGCGAGCTCGTGAGCAAGCCAGCTACGTATCGAGCGGACTCCAGCCCGACTCGAGTACGTATAAGCTGTCAAGATCATGGTATCATGTCTAATCTAAACTATATCTTAATCCACAAGAAATATATGAAACATGAATGAATAGGTATGGGTCATGGTTGCAGCCCATTAGCATATTGTTCGATTAGACTCCAAGAATGGTATGAGTCTATAAATAAGCAGAGTATATCATGGTACTGAATATAAAACGAAAGGATAATAAGAAATATCACAAGTAAATACCTGTATCATACATCGCAATCCTCTATCATCCTGCTCTGCTAACTAACTCCATGCAGTCGCTAAACCTGAAGAGATCATCAGGTCCTCAGAGGACTAGCAAGATACATAATATACAAGCCAACATGTAATAGTACAATATACAAAGAAGTAAGGGACAATCAAGGATATCCAACGAGACAAAGTGAACTAAGACACAAGATCTAAACACAAGGATCCTAAGACACTGGCATGCCATACTAGAAATGGCTAATAGGTCAAAGCTATAGACTGCATCAAGGCAAGTACTCACAATCTATAGTGTCTCAATCGCAGTCAAGGCAAGTACTCACAACCAAGACGGTAGCCAATCCTAGAATAAAAATCCTATAGTCCGTAGTCAAGGTAAGTACTCACAATCTATAAAATGTCAAAGTCAAGTCCTACTCAAGTCATGTCAAGTCAAGTCAAGTTATAATCAAGTCGAGGGAATCATAGTGTAGGACTAGACGACTCTATCAAGGAATATATGAAACTAATACAGTGTAACAGATGAAAATCATAACAAAGAAAGGAACAAGAATGTGCAGGCAACTAGAAACTGTAAAGTAAAACTATAACAGGATGAGTGTACTAGACATGGAATCAAGCAATCATGAATGTAAGGAAAAGAATAGCAACGAGATAATGAACATGCATATAAATTGTATTGTACAAGTTGGTAAGGTATACTTGCCTGAGGGTTGCACGGAACCAACAATGTATCGCCAATCAACAAGTCAGAAAATCTAAGTCATCACAACTGTCTCGAAAGCTGAAATAAACGTTACCAACATTCTCAGAATGGTCAAATTAGCTAGGATTGCCTGTCCTTAAGTCCAATTCTGGATACAGGGGCAAAACGGTAAATTCGAGAAAAAATGATGTCCGTCGTTGGACCCGCTTTTCACCGAAAAATGTGCCAGAGTCAATGGTCTCGAAAGTTGTCAAAATATATATCTACGATTTCGTTTTGATGATACAAACCCAACGGTATGTCCAGTTTTGGATTCCGATGGGCCGTGCACAAAATTGCCCGTTGAATCGGACCGTGGGACCCGCAAAACGGCATTCCGATTCGACTGTCTCGGAATTGGACCAAACTTGGCATACATGACCAGAAAAATAATACGGTCCTGTTGGCACAAGTTTCATCTCGATCTGACGAGCGTGCACAAAGTAATTAGGAAATTTGTACAGAGGCCGATACGGTGAATTTTGACGGATACGCATCAAATTCGTCGCGCACATGCGACCAATTTGAATTTCGTCAAAGTCCACACATCTACGAAGCCGTTACGCACCTTTCGATGCTTTCGGTTCGCGACCACGTCGCCCGATTGGCGGGACGCACGTCGTATCGAAGGATTTTTGAGTTTTCGAAAACTGTTTTTATGGGTTTTTCTCGATCTTTCCTAGGGTTTCCTTTACTGGATACACAACTAGAAATTAAACCAATAATAGGGTTTCCACCTCCTATAGGTTGCCTTTAGGTCTATTCAAATAGAATTCGTTAATTCGCCATGGATTAGCAGATAGTTGCCTTCCAAAATGTAGTATTGGGTTTAGTTGTACTGTTCAATATGAACAGTTTTTCCTCGATTTATACTCGATCTTTTACTGGTGTATATTTCGAATGAAATAAAACTAATTGATAGGATATGTAGTGGGTAGGGTTGTGATCTCACCTGAGGAAGTGGATCGAAATATGATCCACTGTGCGATGAGATATCCTGTCCTGAACTCGGACTGGCGCGGTGTTGCTGCTGTCGTTTTCTCTGCTGTGCCCGGCGTGCGCATGCGGTTTCTCCATCGTCCGGCGACCCACATGGCGGCGCGCGGCCGTGGGTGGCCGCCCAGGTGGCTAGCAAGGTCGCGGCGACGAGGATTTTAGGGTTTAGAATTTTCATCCTCTCGCGTTCTATACAGTATTTATATGTGATCCCATACCGAGCGGGGGCTCTCGGGTTGATGTGGGTGCTCTGCTTGGCCTGGGCGTTGGGATTGCTATGGGGCTTCAGCTATGGGCTGTTCTCAGTTGTACTGGGCTGCCACTGGGTTGGGATTTGCACTGGCTCGTGGGTTTGGGGTTTTATTAATTTGTTTTTGTTTTTCTTATTCTTATTTCCTTTTTCTTTTCTATTTCTATATTAGCAAATACTTATGTATATATATATATATATATATATATATATATATATATATATAATATATATATATATATATATATACATATACATATATATACACCTACATACATATATTTATATACATTTATACATACATACACATATATTTATATACTTGTGTACATACACCCATGTATAATGTATAATATAGATTTATATATACATACACATGCACTATACCTATATATATACATATACATATATATTAATTCCTATATATGTACATATATAATTCACAAACATATAACAATAATATCTATATACGCACATATATCTTTATTTACATATACATATGTATATTCACACTATATAATCAAATAATAATATTTAATAATAACCTCAATAATAAATACTGATAATAATCCTAATAACACTGAAATTAAACCAATAATATATCGCGGTGAACTCATCAACCACCCCATTTATTTGGCTCCAGAAATTCGTACAATATTCTAAACGCTATTTAATATTAATAATACCTATAATTTATATATAATAATTATTTAGAAAATAGTTGCCAATTCCTAAAATATATACAAAATATTTGTATTTACCAAACATGTCTACAAGGCCGTATTTGATCCCACTACATGCCTACATGAGCTTGGATTTGGTTCGGCCCAGTTCGGACTAACTTGGTTCAACCGGGTTCCTGCAAAGTCAATAAATCTAATAATAATAATTAAACTTATTTATAATGGTCACCCTATAACTTTGTCTCGTTTTTCTAGTTAGGACACTCCTATGGCTCGGTATTTCCCTACCATGGCTAAACATTAGTCAAAGCACGCCACTGTACTTTCCGTGCCATGATTCCTAGTCGTCTGGTACTTCAAAACTCCATCATGGCTAAAGTTACCTACCGTAATAATTAACTAAAAATCATTTATAAATTCTAAAATCACTATTTAAATCAAATAAATAGTAAAAAAATTTCAAAATTTTTTTTCGAAAAAGGGAGCTACAAATAGGCTGGTTAGGCTTAGTGAGACTTGTTGGCTTTGGCTTGACCTAGTTGACCTAATTTGACTTGGTTTGACCTAGAGTTGACCAAGAGTTGACTTTGACCTAGATTGACCTAGAAATCATGTAGATGCATTATACACTTCAATTTTAACCCCCTTGTATACATCATGACTTTTGTTGCTCTAAATAGGACTCAGATATCTCATATCGGACAGTGTATCTCACAGACATTCAGATCGCAGGCGAGTACATTCTCTGATCATTTTATACTTGTCACGACTTATATTCTTGCTCTAGATTACTTTACTTGATGCTGACACTTTGTAGGGTGTGAAAATTATGACACGCTGACATAAGACTCAGTCCAAGCCATACGCTCAGTCCAAGCCATACGCTCAAGGCTATACGCTCAGTCAAGGCCATACGCTCATCTAAAGGCCGTACGCTCAGTGAATATTTTATTATTTTCTGAGATGACAGCACAGCATGTATTTAATAAAGGATGAATCTGACACTTCGTCTTTCGTGCAAAGACAGCTGTCCAATGAAGACTAGCCGTCGTATAGGTTTTCGAAGAGTCGGTTTTGTCTTTTACGAGGACAGCTCAGTACCTCTCATAAATGTAAAAGCCATCATTACTGTCAGTTTTGATAGTCTGTCAGCCATCATATCCGCAGTCACGACGCTCGAGAAGATTTTTGTCAGTTATTGGAAGATATAGCGTATCAAAGAAGATTGATGATGGCCACGTGTCTACTTATTCAAACATGCCACGTGTCTACTTATTCAAACATACGACTCCTTCCAAATTAAGTGAACGTATGGATCTCATACGACTCCTTCAAATTAAGTGAGTGTATGGATCTCATACGACTCCTTCCAACTAAGTGAGCGTATGGATCTCATACGACTCCTTCCAACTAAGTGAGCGTATGGACCCCATACGACTCCTTCCAACTAAGTGAGCGTATGGATCTCATACGACTCCTTCCAACTAAATGAGCGTATGGACCCCATACGACTCCTTGCCAACCAAATGAGCGTATGGATTCCATACGACTCCTTGTCAAGTGAGCGTATAGTTTCCATACGACTCCCTGTCAATAATGTGAGCGTATCAGCTTTATATGGTTCTACGCTGTCCAAGTCAGCGTATGCAAGACATGTGCCTTCAAAAGCTAGCGTATGACTCTTCTTCTAAGGCAGCGTATCACAGCAGTTGTGTCCAGAATGATTTTCAACGTGCAGTTAACACACGTTCTCACGTGTCCTGCACTCAGTTATCCACTTCTTCAGAAGTTATGCAACGTGGCATTCATGCCATCAATCTCTCCTGAATATGCTCCACTACTTTCAACCGCACGCTAATGTGTCTCCATCAGAATTTGCCACGCGTCCCTGCAGTTATGCACACGTCAAGTAACTACCTGAGCGTATGCTTAAGGACAGTTATCCTGAACTCTATAAAAGAGAGTTTCTTCATCTTCATCAGAACTACAGTCAATTTCAGAGAGAACAGAGAGATTGCCCAGTTGCTGTCCAAGTTCTTCGAAGTTCGAGTTTTCTTCATCGCATCGTCCAAGGGATAAAGTAATCGTCTTCTAGATTAGATTCCTACAGTTGTAATTTTCTCAGATACAAAATAAATAAAGTGAATTTATTTATGGAAAACAAATTGGCGACTCTGCTGGGGAAAGCTGTCTCCTCCAACGAGATAGCAACAACTCAATGCGATACTTCGTCGATCGGCTTGACGAAGAAGACGATGGTCGTACAATTCGACCAATCTGCTTATGAAGAAATGCTCAAGGCGAAGGAGGGCCGCACTGCTTCCTCCGCTCTTCCTGCTGCCAAGAAGAAGGGACGCTCTGTCTATGTCCCTAAGTCTTCTTCAACAGACCGAGACGTTTCTGTCACTTCTCACGCTGACAAGAACACGTCTTCAACTTCAACTAAGCACACTTCGGCTTCTCTGAACACGGCAACAGTGGCTTCTCCTAGTCACGCTGACAAAGTTGGTTCTTTAACCAAGTCAGCGTGTACAAGGAAAACCATCTCTGGACATGTCAAAGTCCCTTCTCCCTCTACTCTTACGACAGCAGTCGGCTCTTTAGCCATTGATGACTCTGAGCGTATGGCATTTAAAGGGCAGCGTACGGCAAAGGCAGCGTACAAAAGCCAACATCAGGCAGCGTACGCTAAGCCAAAGCCAGCGTATGCTAATAAAAAGGCAGCGTATGACCAGAAGTCCAAACTGAAGTCAGCGTATGCTAACAGATACAGTCCTTTGACTGTTTCTCAAAATCAAGCTGGGGGTTCTCTTCCACAGAACATACAAATGATTCCCCCTCAACTTGCACATCTTGTGCCAACCAAGGAGAAAGACTCTTTAGTCAACTCCTCTACTCCTAAGGTCTTTACCTCTGGAGTTAATTTGACTAGTACTCTTACTAGATCAAACAAAGGAAAACGCCTTTTGGCTAATTCCTCCAAAGATGGATTATTACCGACTCCCAGTCGGAATAATACCCATCTTCCTTCTCTCCAAATTTCTCGATCTGAGAAAGGCAAATTACAAGTATCCAAGACTGATATCAAAGTCAGATCTCCTACGGATCTTCGTAACAAGCTTAATCAGAATCGTCTCGATTCCACTGAGACAAGTATATTAGACCCTGATGCAGAATATGCCAAAAATTATGTGGCTCAAATTAATCAGTCTTTATACACTCAAGAACCGAGAAGACAGAAGAACAAAAGACAAGTTTCTACACAGAAACTATCTTCAAGTACTTTCCCAATCTGTTCCTACAGATCTCCGGGAGTATTTATAAAATAAACGGAGAATTGACACTCCATCAGGCTATGATATTGCTCATATTTGCCATGAAAAGCATGGTTGCAACTTCCAACCTCGAGTTGTGATTCAAGTGCTGTTGTTCACCAAAAAGACAATCTGTTTTCGAACGGATTCAGTATGAACCAATGTTGGATGAAGATGAACCTCTTATGCTTCTGTCAACATGACCTCCAGAAATATTGGGGGTAGCATACGGTCTGATGCTATATCAGACTCTGAAGATGGTGTTTATCTCGGCACCCGATCCAGGACCGGAGCCTTGGCCAGGGTCTCTTCTTCTTCTCATCCAAGTGGTAATCCGGAGATCACAGAGGACTTCCTTGGAGAATCCAACTTTCCAGTATTGACTCCGTAAATAGCCCCGGGAAAGATACTGATTCACACAGTGATGATTCAGAACAGACTGTTTCATCATCTATTCCTCGAATGATTACTACTTACATGGCAGAGGGCAATCATGAACCTTCAACTAGCACCGAAGCTCATGAACAAAGGATTTCTTCCTTAGAACAACAGTTGCGAGCTATGGCAGATACTTGAATGCTATGCACACTCTTATGCAAGCTCAGCATCAAACTCAGCAAGTCCAACATACAGCTCCTCCAGTTGTATTAAATACTCCTGTTGTTCCAAACCCGGAACCCTCTACTATTCCGGGGGTACAATCTAATGTTCCTGTACAACCCACTCCAAGTCAGTCTGGAGCTGGGGGTGGTACATATGCTGCAGTCCCTCCTCCCAATTACACTCAACAAGTTACAACTCCCCAATCTTCTGGAATTGTTACTGAAGAGTTAAGGAATCTCCGAACTCAATTTGAGGCATTTAAACAGAAGGATGGTTTGCAAAGGTTAGGTATCAAGCAACCTTACCCAATAGAATGGAAGCAGGTATCGTATCCACCAAAATACAAACCTCCGACCATCTCTTTCTTTGATGGGACAACCTCCCCAAGTCAGTTCATTAATCACTTTGAAGTAATGACTGATCAACTAGCAACCAAGTGACGCCCTCCTTACTCGGGTGTTTGTTGGGTGTCTCAAAGGAACGGCTTATGAATGGTATAGAAGTCTCCCTGATGGGTGCATTACCTCATTTGCTGGTTTCAAGCAAATGTTTCTTGAACGATTCTATGAAGGGCTTAATGACATGACCATGTCAGCCCTATAAGAATTAAACAGAAAAATAATGAAACCACCGAGGACTTCATTGAAAGATTCAGAAGAGAAGCCCTCAAAATGCCTCTCGGAACTCCCGATGCTGTTACTATCGACACTTGCAAGTCGAATCTCTTACCAATTATCAGCATGTGGACAGGTTCCACTCAGTTCCAAGATTGGCCTTCTTTCATTGTCAGTGCCAAGGCTGCCGAGGTCAGTGCTGAGACCTTCAAGGGTCTGGAGGTACAAATGGCTCCCAAGGAATCAAATCAGAGTGCTAGCAATAGTACTCGACCCAACAATCGTAAAGGGAAAGAAGCTCTTGAAGTCAATCTCCAAAGCAGTAGTCAAGAGGTAAAGACTACCCAAGCTACTCCAGCTCCAACAAATCAACAACAGAGACCTCCTCGACCGAAGGAAGAATATTCTTTGACGATGACGATGTTCAGGGTATCTTTGAATGCTTGCTCAAAGGTAATAAGATTCAATTGCCAGAAATTAAAAAGCCTGATGAAGCCAATAAGACAGATCATCCAAAATATTGTCCATATCATAGAATGCTGGGTCATACAATCCGGTCTTGTTATGTATTAAAAGGGAAGATTCAAGAGATGATTAAATCAGGAGCTGTGACACTGACACCCAAAGACAAGACAGTCACAGCAAATGTAATTTCAATGCAGTTCGGTGACTTCCCTCCCTTAATGGTAGAAAGTGGGATTGTTCCTATCCCCAAAGCAACTCTCGAAGTTGTAAACATCCCACCAGCACAGAATGACGGACTTGTTCCTGTCATAACTAAGAAGGGAGAGATCATGTGGATTCACCCGGATTTAATGACGGAGTTTGAGACGTCTTCCTCTTCTCCTCGGAAGATTCTCTCATCTAAAAAGAAGCTCGGGAAGACTAAGTCATGCAATGTGACTTCTAGTTTCATACCCGATTTTTATCTAACCTCTACTTTCATCTCGGCAGGAAAATTCACTCCCTACGGAGATAAATCTGTACCTCAATTTGAAGATAGGTACAAGCCTGCTTTTCATCTATACAGTTCACAATCTCGTAATTGATGGCGAAGATGGGTTATGATCTAGCCACTGCTCCTGGTTTGAACTCAGGCAAAGGACTCAGAGCACCTTTAGCCATCACCTATGAGGACATAATCAATCTCGTGTTGGCCTTGGTTTCTGGAATGAAGCTCTCATCAAACATAAAAGAACCAAGAGCAAGATAAAGAATTGCAACATGGTTTCCATAGACCCTGAACCAGAATCTGAAGTTGAAGTTCATGCTGGAACTCGGTCAGGAAAAATATATCTGAAAGATTATGCTGAAATTCCTGAAGAAACTTCTGATGTCCCTCCGGTTACAGCTCCAACACCAGTCTCTACTGAAGAGCCTTTAAATGTTCCTGTTGAGACAGTTCCTTCTAAACCAACAGCAGCTGACAAAGGCAAACAACAAGTCCGCTTCGACAAACCATTGAAGAAGTCATCTCCTACAGGACTTGAAAAGCCTTATAATTTTGATATATTGGCTCAACTAGCCAATACTCCATGCTAAATTATCAATCTTCGAGCTCTTACGCCTCTCTAAAGAGACTCGAGAAACTCTAAGTGAAGCACTGCTGCAAGCAGAAACCTGCCTAACTCTTCTCAAGAAGTTGGAAACAGAATCTGTTTCTCATTGCCATAATGTATTGGAATTTATTCCAAACATTACCTTTACGCAGGACGATATGCTGCTAGAGGATAATCGACATGACCGTCCTTTGTATCATACAGGATATATCGATTCTATGAAGGTTGATCGTCTCCTGATTGATCCAGGATCTGCTCTCAGTATTATGCCAAAAGCTATGTTAGATGCACTGAAGATACCTGTGCATAGTCTTTCCAGCACTATCTGTAGTGCCCCGTCCCTACATCGTGCCCCGTACTCTGTCCACGGGTGCGCGAGAAAGGAACACTGTCGCTATCGATTCGGTAGGGACCGATAGGTCGGGATCGACCGAGTCGATCGAACGGGAACGGTTGAATTAAGACCCATTCCTCGTTATGGAATGTCTTCTTCGGAACCAAGTCCCATATTCAGCGGGCTGTGCCTCGAGGATTGACTCTGCGGCTGAGTCGGGAGAGACCTCCCGTTGCTCTGCTTTTCACGCCGCTTGCGTTGGTTTTGGCTTTGTTTTCTGAATGCGCTTTCGTGAATGTTTTCGATGGTTTTCATGGCTTGCATTTCGAACTCGCATTTCCTATCGAACTTCTTGAATAATGCAGTGTTCTAATCGGTTGCTTATGCGATTTCAGGTAATCGCGTAGGCGACGTCTAGCGCAACAAGCATTCTCTCGCCGAAGTAAACTCAAGGTGAGTGGCTGACCTTCTCTTCTTGACCCCTTCTTTGGTAAATCGATAGTGTTGTTGCGGACTAAAGATTGAATGCAAAGGCACGACACGGTAAAATGATTGAGTTTTTAAAAGAATGTAGGCTATGTCTTAATAACTAAAAGAAGAAAATGGTCTATCATACGGTCATTGGACAACTTGTCGACAAGGTAAAGTTTCCCCGCACGGCAACCCGCGGCCACGGGACCGTTGCGGCCAAGAAGGAAACATCTCATAAGCTGTGCCGGGCACAATGTTAGGCGAGGACTTGCAGCGGGGCTCGCTACTCACGCTGAAAGGGCCTCGTCTAATTAAAGCTAGAAGGAGTCCACGATGGCTCTGGGAGCCAGTGACCAACACACGAATATTGCACTTGGTATGGAAATGATAACAATTGACAGGGAAGAACATGGTAAGTTTCATAAGGCGCGGCGGGGCCGTCGTCGGTAAGTTCCGAAGTAAATTACATTATGCTTGTCATTGCACGCTTGAAATTCATTAGGATGGTTAGAAACATTCATGAACTAAGTCATATAAACTCATTCAACCAAATGAGAGCTTGGAACTTAACTTGCCACGCACCAGTACAAAGTGTAATGTACTGATCCTCGCTCTCCAATGCAGGTACCCCGAACCACGAAGGGCGTGCCAACTAGAGCTCAAGGCGGCGTGAACTCTTTTGAAGCCTTGTCCGTGTGAAGGCTTGTTTTCTGGATTTCCTTTTGAAGAAGACCGCACATCAGTCCAAGAAAAATGACGACTCGACTTCCCGCCATAGCAGGTGGAAATATGTATTGGTTTTTACTTGTATAAAAGGGTGTAATGTATGGAACGACCTATCTCATCGGCGTTCATTTTGTAAGTCGAGTCATGTTGTAGCCCGCGCGGCAATGATTGTAAAGGAGTCTATGTAAAGTTTTATTATCATCAATGAAAAAGTCTATTTCTATTCCAAATGTGTCATTCAATTTCTCTGCGTACTCTAACTTGATGTTGTGTTTCGGATAACCTTATGACTATGCCTTGTGCGATCGCAACTTAGGTTCGCACGGCATCACGCCCGGGGGACGACTATCGATTCTACGGAATCGGGGTGACATAATGGTATCAGAGCACGGCTTTACATCCTTTGGCCTCGCGTCTAGAGTTTCAACCTTGACCACGCAACGATGAGATAAGTTGTTCCATACAATGAGTCCGTAATAATTTGAGACTGATGCGTTGCCTTCGTATCGCAGAAGTGGCGGAACCCACGGCCGAGCAAGAACAGAGCGCTTCCAGCTCTAGTAGCTCGCATCGTCGCAGGCCGGACCTTCTAACGATACCATCGAAAGGATGCTGCCATGATGGAGGCGCAGCGAAACCAGTCCGAGAACCGACATCAACGAGTAGAGGAACGACAGGCCCAGTTCGAAGCTCGCTTCGACGCGCACATCAAACTTCAACAAAAGCAGATGGATACCCTGCAGCAGATCGTCCAGACGTTTGCGGCCAACGGAAATTCTGCGACGGCACCTACCATCACCGTGCCTACTACCACCGTGCCGACGATTCCACCCATTGAAGTCGACACGGCGGAGCCCGAGCTTCAACCAACGGCACCAAAGAAGTACAACTTCGAAGTGTCAGAATTCAAGAAGGCGTGTCGCACCTCTTTCAGCGGCACCGAGGGTCCTTCCATTGCGATCGACTGGCTGGAAGAACTAGAAGACCACTTCGAGCTTCTCGGCATCGAAGATTCAAAGCAAGTCGCCTGCGCACCAACTTCAACTTCGGTTGAACGCGCACGACTGGTGGGTCGTGCGCAAGCGAGCGATTCGACCGGACAACACTACCCGCGCCGATCTCTTGGGCCACGTTCCGCAAAGCCTTCGAACTCAAGTACCTTCCGTCTGCCGTTCGCCAAGCAAAGGAAAACGAATTCATGTCATTGAAGCAGGGGAACAGGACCGTGCAGCAGTACGCCGCAGAATTCAACAAATTGTCCAAGTTCGCTGGTGCGTTTCTGCCTACTGAAGAGTGCCGCGTGCGACGGTTCGAAGTGGGACTGCGACAATCTATCGGTACGCATGTCGGCATCCCGGAGTACAAGACCACGGGCGAGGCTCTAAATCACGCCCTCCGCCTTGAGAACCTGCATCCTTTCGGTGCTGACGACGTTGTGCGCAACTCCAATCACAAACGTCCTAGCCATACGGGAGGCAACAATCACGCGTCAAAGCGTCCAAACAACGGCGGCTATCTGGGTCAGAATCCGTTACCTCGTTGCACCAAATGTAATCGCCTCGGGCACGAAGCCATCAACTGCTTCCCCTTCAGAGGGGAATGCCATGCTTGCGGACAAAAGGGCCATCTCGCTCAAAATTGCCCAAACCCCAGATTGACTCGCAATGGCCCGCCACCACAATACCGTCAAGAGAATCGAGGACAGGCGCCTCGACCCCCTCAGCCCACTCAAACCGACAACCAAGCCCGACGCCCTAATGCACAGGGGCGTGTCTTTGCCATGACTCGAGACGAGGCGTATACTTTCGACACTGTTGTGACAGGTATACTAAAATTCAATAATGTGCCTGCTCGTGTGTTATTTGATTCAGGCGCTTCACATAGTTTTATATCGGCGGACTTTGCCGCCGAGCACAAATTTCCTGTAATATCATTAGATCTCGATCTTAGCGTAAGCACGCCTTCAGGCACACCAATTCTCACAAACTTAGCTTGCGTCGACGGGATTATCTGTATCGGCGGTCAAAAGATCGGTCTGGACTCGATAGTTCTAGATATGAAGGACTTCGACATCATTCTGGGAAAGGATTGGCTCGGCCTTGCAACGCCAACATCGACTGCGCAGGAAAGAAGGTCACCTTCCGCATACCTGGAGTGCCCGAATTCTGCTATTCGTGTGGTGAAGCATCGCCGACGTGCATGGTGATCTCGGCAATCTCGGCTCGGAGGCTACTTCATTCTGGGCGAAGGCTACTTGGCGTCCGTTCGTGACACGAGGCAGGATGGTACGAACGCGGGTGATACCGACGTTGTGGCAGAATTCCCAGACGTGTTCCCGGACGAGCTACCTGGCATGCCGCCCGATCGAGAATAGAGTTCACCATCGATACATTCCCCGACGCCCGTCCGATCTCGAAGGCTCCGTACAGGATGGCTCCTGCAGAATTGAAAGAATTAAGGCACAACTTCAGGAATTGCTCGACAGAGGGTTTATCCGTCCGAGTGTCTCGCCGTGGGTGCGCCCGTGCTGTTCGTAAAGAAGAAGGATGGATCGATGCGACTCTGCATCGACTATCGGGAATTGAATAAAGCCACCGTCCGAAACAAATACCCCCTGCCCCGCATCGACGACTTGTTCGACCAGCTCCAAGGTGCAACCGTGTTTTCGAAGATTGATCTGCGATCGGGTTATCACCAACTCAAGGTCAAGCCAGATGACGTGCCGAAGTCTGCCTTCCGCACTCGTTATGGCCACTACGAGTTCTTGGTAATGCCGTTCGGTCTGACAAACGCCCCTGCCGTCTTCATGGATCTAATGAATCGGGTGTTCCGTCCGTTCGTTGACAAGTTCGTAGTAGTCTTCATCGACGACATCCTCGTCTACTCGAAGGATCGAGCAACATGCAGAGCATCTGCGGACGGTACTCCAAACCCTTCGAGAGAATCAGTTGTATGCGAAGATGAGCAAGTGCGAGTTCTGGCTGGACAGCGTCTCATTCCTTGGGCACATCATCTCCGCCGCGGGCATCGCAGTCGATCCGAAGAAAGTCGAGGCAGTTGCTGATTGGAAACGGCCCGCATCAGTTGGCGAAATTCGAAGCTTCCTAGGCTTGGCGGGATACTACCGACGCTTCGTGAAGGACTTCGCGAAGATTGCATCGCCGTTGACTCGCCTCACCCAGAAAGGAGTCGCATTCAAGTGGTCAGACGACTGTGAAGCTTCCTTCCAGGAGCTCAAACAACGGCTCGTTTCGGCCCCGATACTTGCTCTTCCTGAAGGGACGGAGGGATTTCAAATCTTCAGCGATGCTTCTGGCCAGGGCTTGGGGTGTGTGCTCATGCAGCGGGATAAGGTGATATCTTTTGCTTCCCGGCAGTTGAAGCCGCACGAGAAGAACTACCCCACGCACGACCTAGAACTAGCGGCAATTGTGTTCGCGTTGAAGCTGTGGCGTCACTATCTCTATGGCGTGGCGTGCAGGATTTATACGGACCACAAAAGCCTCAAGTATCTCTTCACCCAGAAAGAACTGAATTTGCGGCAGAGGCGATGGCTCGAACTAATCAAAGACTATGACTTATCAATCGACTACACGCCGGGCAAGGGAAATGTGGTAGCGGATGCGCTGAGCCGAAAGTACTTAGCTTCATTATGCATCAACGATCGACTGCTGCGACTTAGAAGGAATGGGCATCGAGCTTCGAGTTCGTTTCAGAGACGTGAAACTGGCGCAACTGCGGGTGGAACCGAGCCTACTGGAGAGGATCAAGTCTGCACAGAAGGACGACCCCTACCTGGGAAGATGCGGAAGCTGATATCGACAGGGAAAGCGTCTGACTTTGCAGAGGACGAGTCGGGAGTGTTGCGCGTGAAGGGACGGCTATGCGTACCGGACGACGTAGAACTCAGAAAGGAGATAATGACGGAGGCACTATGCAAAATATTCCTTGCATCCTGGCAGCACCAAGATGTATAAGGACCTCCGCGTTGTCTTTTGGTGGCACGATGAAGAGGGACGTAGCGCTCTTTGTGTCAAAATGTATGGCCTGTCAGCAAGTCAAAGCCGAGCACCAGCGACCGGGCGGGGAGATGCAGAACCTTGCCATTCCAGAGTGGAAGTGGGATCACATCACTATGGACTTCGTTGTTGGCTTGCCGAGGACGCCGCGGGGAAATGACGCCGTCTGGGTCATCGTCGATCGACTAACCAAGTCAGCGCACTTTATCGCCATCAAAGTTACTTGGAGCGTCGACCGCCTTGCTCAGATATACTTGATGAAATAGTTCGGCTGCACGGGTCCCAGTTTCTATCGTCTCGGATCGGGATGGACGGTTCGTAGCACGTTTCTGGAGTAGTCTACATTCAGCACTGGGGACCAAGTTGAAGTTCAGCTCAGCTTATCATCCTCAGACTGACGGCCAAACAGAGCGGGTGAACCAAATTCTCGAAGACATGTTGCGACTCTGTGCTATCGACTTGAAGTCAAGTTGGGACGTCCATCTACCGCTGGCCGAGTTTGCATACAACAACAGCTATCAGTCCAGCATCCAAATGGCGCCGTATGAAGCTTTGTACGGCCGGAAGTGTAGATCGCCCATTTGCTGGGATGAAGTCGGGGAACGGCAGATACTTGGTCCGGAGCTGGTGGAGCAGACTGTGCAGAATGTCAAGTTGATACGAGAAAGATTGAAGATAGCACAAAGCCGGCAGAAAAGCTATGCCGACACGCATCGACGCCCCCTTGAGTTCTCGGAAGGCGACCATGTATTCCTGAAGGTGATGCCTATGCGTGGAGTTTCCCGGTTCGGTGCGAAAGGAAAGTTGAGCCCAAGATTTGTTGGCCCGTTCGAAATATTGAAGCGAGTCGCCCCGGTAGCTTACCAAATTGCCTTGCCGCCTGCATTGTCAGAGGTACATGACGTCTTCCACGTCTCGCAATTGCGGAAGTACGTGCACGATCCGGAGCATGTGGTAGATTTGGGTAAGCTGGACCTGAAGGCGGACTTATCATATGTCGAAGAGCCGGTGCAAATCTTGGAGCGCAAGGATAACTTCTCCACAACCGTGCTATTCCACTAGTCCGTGTCCTCTGGAGAAACCATTCCGTCGAGGAGTCGACATGGGAGCTTGAGTCAGAAATGAAGGAGAAGTTCCCTTCATTGTTCTCGTAGAGGTAGGTTCTATTTTAAGTTTCGAGGACGAAACTTTTTCTTAGTTGGTTATGGTGTAGTGCCCCGTCCCTACATCGTGCCCCGTACTCTGTCCACGGGGTGCGCGAGAAAGGAACACTGTCGCTATCGATTCGGTCGGGACCGATAGGTCGGGATCGGCCGAGTCGATCGAACGGGAACGGTTGAATTAAGGACCCATTCCTCGTTATGGAATGTCTTCTTCGGAACCAAGTCCCATATTCAGCGGGCTGTGCCTCGAGGATTGACTCTGCGGCTGAGTCGGGAGAGACCTCCCGTTGCTCTGCTTTTCACGCCGCTTGCGTTGGTTTTGGCTTTGTTTTCTGAATGCGCTTTCGTGAATGTTTTCGATGGTTTTCATGGCTTGCATTTTGAACTCGCATTTCCTATCGAACTTCTTGAATAATGCAGTGTTCTAATCGGTTGCTTGTGCGATTTCAGGTAATCGCGTAGGCGACGTCTAGCGCAACCAAGCAAGTTCTCTCGCCGAAGTAAACTCAAGGTGAGTGGCTGACCCTTCTCTTCTTGACCCCTTCTTTGGTAAATCGATAGTGTTGTTGCGGACTAAAGATTGAATGCAAAGGCACGGGCACGGTAAAATGATTGAGTTTTTAAAGAGAATGTAGGCTATGTCTTAATAACTAAAAGAAGGAAAATGGTCTATCACACGGTCATTGGACAACTTGTCGACAAGGTAAAGTTTCCCCGCACGGCAACCCGCGGCCACGGGACCATTGCGGCCAAGAAGGAAACATCTCATAAGCTGTGCCGGGCACAATGTTAGGCGAGGACTTGCAGCGGGGCTCGCTACTCACGCTGAAAGGGCCTCGTCTAATTAAAGCTAGAAGGAGTCCACGATGGCTCTGGGAGCCAGTGACCAACACACGAAATATTGCACTTGGTATGGAAATGATAACAATTGACAGGGAAGAACATGGTAAGTTTCATAAGGCGCGGCGCGGGCCGTCGTCGGTAAGTTTCGAAGTAAATTACATTATGCTTGTTATTGCACGCTTGAAATTCATTAGGATGGTTAGAAACATTCATGAACTAAGTCATATAAACTCATTCAACCAAATGAGAGCTTGGAACTTAACTTGCCACGCACCAGTACAAAGTGTAATGTACTGATCCTCGCTCTCCAATGCAGGTACCCCCGAACCACGAAGGGCGTGCCAACTAGAGCTCAAGGCGACGTGAACTCTTTTGAAGCCTTGTCCGTGTGAAGGCTTGTTTTTCTGGATTTCCTTTTGAAGAAGACCGCACATCAGTCCAAGGAAAAATGACGACTCGACTTCCCGCCATAGCAGGTGGAAATATGTATTGATTTTTACTTGTATAAAAGGGTGTAATGTATGGAACGACCTATCTCATCGGCGTTCATTTTGTAAGTCGAGTCATGTTGTAGCCCGCGCGGCAATGATTGTAAAGGAGTCTATGTAAAGTTTATTATCATCAATGAAAAAGTCTATTTCTATTCCAATGTGTCATTCAATTTCTCTGCGTACTCTAACTTGATGTTGTGTTTCGGATAACCTTATGACTATGCCTTGTGCGATCGCAACTTAGGTTCGCACGGCATCACGCCCGGGGGACGACTATCGATTCTACGGAATCGGGGCGTGACACTATCACTACCATCTTGGGATTCAATCAAGGAAAAAGTGAGCCTTTGGGCAAGATTCGCCTCAAATTTCAAATAGGCGATCTTCGCACTAAAGTTACTTTTTACATCATCGACAATCATGGTTGCTCATACAATGCTCTATTGGGGAGACCATTCTTGCATGAACATAATGTCGTTCCTTCGACTCTTCATCAGTGCTTCAAATATGTTGATGATAATGGAGAAGTTCAAAAGGAGGTTGCAGATCTCTATCCATTCAAAGGTGTTGAAGCTTACTTCAATGACGCCCGCATGTACAAAGACGAATACTCAAAAGTCTTACAAGCTATGGATAATGATGATGAGATAGCAAAAGTTGGCACTTTTGTTATTTCTGTAAAAGGGCGTATCACTCCTCCGCAGTCTGTTAAATCATCTGAAGAAGGTTCACTGATAATTCCTATCAGTGGACGTACTACTTCATCACCTGCCCAGGCTCCACAAGGCTCACTGATAATTCCTGTCAGTGGACGTACTACTTCATCTGCCCAAGCTCCACAAAGTTCACTGATAATTCCTGTCAGTGGACGTACCACTCCCCCTCCACCTTCTCAGGCTAGACCAGATACTCTAGTCATTCCAGTCAGTGGACGTACTACTTATCCACGATCTTCTTCAAGGGAGCTCACCTCTTCTGAGCCTTTTGTTATCGATCTTAATCGAAACAAAACTTCTGATCGCTCTTCCTCTCCCCCTTTTGTCATTAATTTGACTAAGTGTGATAAGGCTCAGCCTTCTGTTGTAAATACAGTATCTAATATTAATGAAGCATCTCCTTTGCAGTATATTGATGTCTGTAATCATGTACAAAGTTATTTACAATTGCTAGATAGCTTAGAGTCACTAACTATAGGGGTTGTTCAAACTCTTCATACAGACGTATCATTGGAATCCATACAAAAATCATACTTTCGTGGTCCCTGCTAGAAAGAAGGGAGAAAATCCAATCTTCTTTTATAAAGGACCCCAGAATCCTCCTAACTTGGAAGAAGATGACACAAACGACGATACTGGAAGGTTACAACTGCGTCGCTACAGTCAGCAATCTAAAAATATCATCAAGAATATGGGTTATGACTTTAGAACCAGTCTCAATAATGGAAAAGAAGAAGAAATGCCTGTTCGAATTCCTCCATTAAAATACGGAAGGACAAAATGTGGTTTAGGTTACATTGCTCCTACCTCCTTTATCAACATCGTCCATGAAGATTCACAATCCGATGAAGACGAACGATCTGAGTCTTCTGATTCCCTCTCTTGGGATTCTGACACGAGTATTGGCGATCTCCATCGCTCTATTCTATCCATCAATATGGTCTCCGTTGGTGGCCCGCAAGAAAATGATGAAGATGAGGATGATTTTGAAATATACCCGAATCGGAACAATGGGCTCAAAGATTAGATAATCAATGGGAATTCAGGTTCGAGCAGAGGGAACCTCCTACTGAAGATAAACTGATCCAAATTGATGTTGGTGAAGAAGGGTCTCCTAAACCAATATTCATCAGTGAAAGTCTTTCAGAAACAGATAAGCAAGAAATGATCAAGCTTATTCATGATTATATCGATGTCTTTGCCTGGAGTTATGAGGATATGCCAGGACTAGATCCAAAGATTGCAATGCACAAACTCAATATCATGCCAAATGCTAGACCAGTCAAACAACAACAGCGACGATTTCGTCCAGACATCATGGATGCAATTGAAGCTGAAGTCAACAAGCTTATGGCTTCTGGATTTATTCGAGAGGAACAACATCCTGAATGGGTGGCTAACATCGTTCATGTCCTTAAAAAGACTGGCAAGATCCGAGTCTGTATAGACTTTCGCGATCCTCAATGCAGCTTGTCCTAAAGACGAGTTTCCTCTTCCAATTACAGATGTTCATGATCGACAATACATGTGGTTTCGAACGAATGTCATTCATGGATGGGTATTCGGGATACAACCAGATCAAAATGTTTCCAGATGATGAAAAACACACTTCCTTCAGAACGCCGATCGGTACATACTGTTATACAGTGATGCCGTTTGGTCTCAAGAATGCAGGAGCAACATATCAGCGAGCAATGAGCACTATATTCGCGAACATCTTCGGAAAATAGTCGAATGCTATGTTGATGATATTGCGGTCAAAAGTCGACGAAAGGAGGATCATATCCAAGATTTGAAGACTATCTTTGATTTAATACGTCAGCATCAACTTAAAATGAACCCTACTAAGTCCTTCCTGGGCATCTCTAGTGGTAAATTTCTCGGCTTCGTCATTACCGCTAAAGGTATACACGTGGATCCCGAGAAGATCAAAGCCATTCAAGAGATGCGTCCTCCACGCACCTTAAAAGAGCTACGAGGATTTCAAGGAAGAATTGCTTATATCAGGAGATTCATTTCCAACTTATCAGGACGCTGCAGACCATTCAACAAACTTCTGAAGAAAGGTGTATCTTTCGTTTGGAATCGAAGAATGTCAAAAAGCATTTGACGATATTAAACAGTATCTCATGAACCCTCCAGTTTTGGTACCTCTCCGTCTCGGGAATACCATTCCTTCTATATGTTCGAGCCATGGATCATTCTCTTGGTGCATTACTTGCCCAGAAAAATAAAGATGGCCATGAAACAGGCTATTTATTATCTCAGTCGCACAATGACAGGTGCTGAACCGCGTTATTCTCCAATCGAGAAAGAATGCCTAGCATTAATGTTTGCTGTTCAGAAAACGCGACATTATATTATCGGTCAAACGATTCACGTCATTTCCAGAGTGAATCCCATCAGGATTATGATGAAGAAACCTGGTATTCTCAACTCCAGACTAGCTAATTGGAGAATCTTGTTAGCTCAATACGATATGCATTATATTCCTCAGAAGTCAGTTAAAGGACAGGCTCTTGCTGATTTTTGGCTGCTCATGCGATTCCAGAAGATTCTAAATTATATGATGAGATTCCTGATGAAGTTCTGGATTCAAATCTGATTTCTGAAGAAATTCCTACCTGACGTCTATTCTTTGATGGAGCATCTAGAATAGGTCCTAACGGCGATATTGTCGCTGGAGTTGGGATTGTTCTTGTATCCCCAGAAGGATTAACTATTCAGAGGGCTTATTCTCTAGATCAATCATGTTCAAACAATGTAGCCGAATACAATACATTACTCATCGGCCTTCAACTTGCTAAACATCTAGATATTCAATATTTGGAAGTTTATGGAGACTCCAAGCTTATTATCAATCAGATCAGAGGAACGTATGAAGTTCGTCATCAGGATTTGATACCTTATCATCGAGCAGCACTCTCTATAGCCTCATCTTTTGAAGGTTTCTTTATTGAACATGTTCGACGAGCCTATAATGCAGAAGCTGATGCTTTAGCTAATCTTGCTGCTGTATTAGCTATACCAATCAGACGTCAGCAAGTGATAGTGGTTTATAACCGAGAACTATTCTGTGTTGAGAATAATTTAGCCTTGGCTTTTCCTATAAACCAGACAAAAATTCTCTCAACCTTGATGCTGGATTAAAGTTTGACAAAATGTCCTCGTCTTCTTCTGATTCTACTATAGAATATGTCTTTTCTAATGAAATAGAAGCCATAACTGAAGACTGGAGACGCCCGTTTCTAGACTTTGTTTTGTATGATATACTTCCTGATAATCCGAGTGAAGCAGCGTCTATCCGACGTCGATCTCTCAGATTCTATTATAATCATACGACGAAGACATTATATCGTCGGTCTTACGACGGTCTTCTCCTCCGATGCATTGCTGGTGAAGAAGCACAACAGATAATCCGTGAAGCACATGATGGTGTTTGCGTAGCTCATCAACCAGGTCCTAAACTTCAAGATCGTATCCGACGTATGGGTTATTATTGGCCCACGATGGTGGCTGACAGCTATTCAATATGCTCGGAAATGTAAAGCCTGTCAAATTCATGCAGACTTTATCCATCAACCGTCAGAGTTCTTACACCCAACAGCGGCATCATGGCCTTTGAAGCTTGGGGCATGGACGTCATTGGTCCCATCAACCTACCATCATCAAGAGGACATCGGTTTATTCTAGCAATAACCGATTACTTTTCAAATGGGCTGAAGCAATCCCGTTATCTGAAGTTAAAACTTCTAGTGTTATCAACTTCGTCAAACATCATGTTATCTATCGATTTGGTGTTCCTCGGCGTATTATCCATGATAACGGACCGCAGTTCGTCAGTCAGAAATTTACTCGATTCTGCGACGATCATCGGATAATAATTTAGCTTCTACAGCATATAATCCAGCAGCTAATGGATTGGCAGAAGCTTTCAATAAAACAATCATCAAACTCTTGAAAAAGTTCGTTTCTTCCAACAAACGCAACTGGAGCGAGAAGCTTGGTGAATGTTTATGGGCCTACCGCACCACAGTTCGCAATGCGACCGGATGTACGCCTTTCTCTTTGGTGTATGGGTGTGAAGCTGTTCTTCCCCTTGAGATCCAGATTCCTTCTCTGAGAATTGCAATCTCCAATGAACTTACTAACAGAAAACAATGATCGTCTTCGACTTCAAGAATTGGAAGCTCTAGATGAAAAACGATTGTATGCTCAACAAAATATCGAGCTTTATCAGGCCCGAATCTCAAAAGCTTTTAACCGGAAAGTCAAAGTCAGAGCATATCAGAAGGGAGAACTTGGTCCTTACTGTCAGACGTCCTATGACCATGACACATATGAGCAAAGGCAAATTTGATGCGAAATGGGAAGGCCCATTCGTAGTAAATAAAGTCTTCTCTAACGGAGCATAACAGCTTGCCTCTATGGATGGAAAAGTCATGATGATGCCTATCAATGGCAAATTCTTAAAGAAATATTATGTATAATATTTTCATCATTCCCCAGCAAATATAAAATTCGTCTCTACAAAAGTTATTTCGATATCGTTATCCCCAGAGGAAACTGATATTCCACCATGTATCATCTTCCCAGAGAATTTGATATTTTGTTTTATTAGATCCCCAGTGGTTTTAATAAAGATCTTGAATAGAAAATCATGTCCATATTACCTCTGAATTTTCTATCTCAGTATGTATCATATTTTCTATTCTCTGAAAATGATATCTCGTCTTTTGATTTTCGAGTCCAAAGATCATGGAAAATAGAATCTAAAGATATCTTTATATCTGAATTCTGTTTTCTCTAATCAGTATTAAACTAAAAATCTTTGGTTTAGTATCATGATAGAGTTACAAAGTTTATTTGTATATTCTATTCTATTGAAATATGTCATGTATTATTTACCTCTGAACATGTTTTCTACAAAATATTATCCACAAAATTGAAATCAAGCCAAGATATTCATTTCAATCAAAATCAGAACAATGATTACAAATGGGTATCAAAACTTCAATACTATGATAAATGTAAAAGAACTATTTAGGAGGAGTAATTATCTCCTGAATACGAACGATTACATTATTATCTTTTCTTCATGAGCTTTCTTGATTCGCTCTGCTGTTTCTGCTCCAATCATCCGTTGGTCATATTATACAATAATAGAGCTACGGCGATTGGTCTCTTCAATCTGATTGGTTTGCATCAATTCTCGCTCCTGCTGTAAAACTTGACAGCGTTCAGCTACAGATTTACGATCAGTAGCAATCTTTGATTGTTCTGTTTCCACAGAGGCAATTTGCTCCTGAATACGAGCTAGCTCTTCCCTCAGCTTTCTAAGTTCTTCAGCTTTTGACGCTTCATCTTGCTCTAGGCGTTCCATATTCTGACGAGTACTTATTATTTCTTCGTCTTTCGCCATTAGCTCTTTGGAAGACTGAGCGAGGAATTCTGTCAGAGCAATGTGCTGAGCTTGAGCTTCATTCTCCAATTGAGCAATCTCAGCTGCAGTCAGGGAATTAATATCCTCCTTTTTTATCTCCCAATATTTATGGATGTTTACTTCTAAATCATTCAGGAGATGTTCAAAAAAGACACACTGGGTCCCATAACCAGCCTGTCTCAAAGCTGAAAGTGGAAAACTAGTCGCTTCTCGAAGACTCGAAAAGGGCATAGTCTCATCCTTCATAAGTCGTCTTGAGAATGTATCCAGATACGAATAAATAATATCTGAATACATCTCCATGATCTTTGCTATCCCTGTATCAAAACCGGGAGTCGCTGCAATAGTAGGGGAAAGGAGCAGGAGGAGCTTCTATTCTTGGAGCTAAAGTTAGTGCTTTTGGAGAACTCGGCAGATGTGAACTCCCCTCACCCACATCAGTTTGAACAAGTGGGGCTTGAGTAGAACTCATAGCCGGTGCAGTTCCTACAGCTGTTGGAATAAAAGAAGCATGATCAAAATTAAACGACAATAAAGTCGAGACAAGACAAACTTTGATGAATAAAATATTACCTGGAGCTGGTTCATATTCAGTTTCCTTCGGATCATTCAGCCCGGCTCTTAGTCTGTTCAAGGTACTTTCTGACACGGGATTATTTCACTGCTTCCCGCCCCAGAAGTACTCAGAACTTGAACTTCTATATGCCTCTCCGGCTCTGGTGTCTACCCTGAGTGTTGACCAATGGTCTTCAGTGCATCAATTGGTGTTTTAGACGGTGATTCATCGTCTATCTCCATGTCTTCTTCTCCAGAAGAATGAGACGACGGTTCATAGTCAACTTGTTCGCTCTCTGAAGCTTCAACAATTGGATTGAGAGGAGTGGCTTCCTTCACTGATTCTCCCGAAATCAGTAAGTCATTAGCCGTTTCAGTCTGATGCTCGGCCTCTACCGCAGGCTGACTAATTTCCTGCGCATCATCGGCCATTGGTGGAACTGAGCCTATATCAGAAGGCATGGAAGTCCCAACAGGTTCAGGAATCTCTTCTTCAACAGGTTCTGTCTTTACAGAAAAATCAAATATAGCTTGTTTTTCTGAAGCCAATCGCATAGCACGATCGGTAGGACTCTCTGCATCCAGACAAATCACGGATTTAGTTTTTGAAACTATCACTTTTCTTCCTATTCTTTTAGTTAATGGAACAGTAGGATAATTGTCTATTGGATCACTACCTGCTTCATCAACATCTCTGACAGGAGAATTCCCTGGAATAGTAATTCCTCCGCGACTTCGAGTCTCTGCTCGAGTAGCTCTTTTTGCAGCAGGACCAGCAGCACTTTTACCCCGCTTCCTCTTCGGGGTATTATCAATAGATATACTCTCTTCAGCACTCCCGATGGGTACATACAATGGTTGATGAAGGTCATCAGAGAAGAAAGTCTCCAAAACATCATCATCAACTTCATCAGTGGCCAGAGGATCTTCTTTGTCATGACAATCTCTAGCAAGGCTGATTTGGTTGACTTTCTTTTCAACATGAATAAAGCTTCTGCCTGAGATGCTAAATTTTTCATCAAAGGTGTTAGCTGATACATAGAATCTGGCATAGGATGCCAATATTCTAGCTCCTCTCCGATAGCTGACCGGATCTGGCATAGAAAAGGTAGCCCCTGTACCTTTGGCAATGTAATATAGCCAAGCTCTGGCACCATCAATCAACCCTCCTTGATAACCAAAACACATCGTTGCATTGCCTACATGCAACTGATCGTAACCAAATTGTCGAGCAAATCTGCTCGGGAGATATGGCTCTAGATAAGTGATGTTGTCACGGCGGCAGATTAAATGAGATGGCCTGATTCTCTTTAGCCATTCATGTTGGATATCATCCAACTCATTAGCACCAACACCGTCAATCAATCTCCCAGGCATGCTCTCATAACCAACAGGTGGAGGAACACAAGTGAAGCTCCATAGTTCTCCCCTGTTTAATATAGTTCTGCAATCGGTCAAAGTGTCATATCTCCACTTCGGTATGTGTGTACCTTTCCAGAAAGGTATCATCTGGTCTAGCCATCCCAGCACTCATAAGAGATTCGAAATACAGAAGTAGCCATCCAAATAAATATAGGTAAAGGGCATTTCTACCCGAGGAAAGGATGTAAGGCTCTTCCTTGCCAATTCGAACATTCTGTCTGTGTATGCCCTTAATCCAGCATTCAGACGACAGGTCATTGCTGTTAGTAAATCCATCTTATATCCAAAACCAGACGGACTGCTGCGAAGACAACTCCTCTGTGCATCCTGTCTGCTGAACAGGTGCCAGGTACTACAAACTTTCTTAGCCAGAGAGATTAAAACCGCCAGATGAACTTCAGCAGATAATTCTCGGCCACCCTGCTTAATATAGGTCTCTAACCTATCACCGGCTTTGTAGGTGTCTATATTCTTCTTCTACGATAATGTCGTCATGATTTGTCTCCCGGATTAATCTGTTAATCTCGGCTTGACTCAAAGGTTTAAATTCACTGACATACTGCTCAGATTTCTCTTCTTTTGAACTTCATCAGTACGGCCTTGAAATAAATAGGCCATCCATTTGGAAGAATACAGTTGGAGTTTCCTTCTCCACCCTGTCCTTTATAAAATGCCTTACAAATACTGTAATGGCACATCAATTCTTCAAAGACATAAAGAATCAGTGGGTTGCTTCAGAAATCTTATTTCATCTCATCAACAAAAGGGATATACTTTCATATGGTAAATCTTGTTGGTAGCTGAGAAATATATGCCATTTCATGAAGGGCGAATCCCATCTCGCCCCTTGGGGTCATGAAGGTACCGGTACGATAGTTATATCTCTCCGCTAATGCCAAGAACAGATCCGGGTTTGGCTTAAAACCATAAGCAGTACACTTAATGGTATCATATAGGCCTATCGCCTTTAATTGTGTACCAAAGTTCTGCAGAATCCATCTCACTAGAGCAGTCCATCTAGTATTTTTCGGGTTCACCAGGCCGGTAAGTCTCATAGATTGTTTTGGGTATATGGCATTTTTCAGTTGAGCAAATTCGTTTGCAAAAATTGGGACTCTGACTGGCTTCAGCAGTGCCGAGTCCTCAGGAGGGATAGTGGCAGGTAGCAGTCCTCGCAGAGATGTGACATGTGGTTCAGTACCACTGCGGAATCTCCCTTGACGATATCCGATCCACCCAGCCTTTGCTTGTCGGGATGGAGTGAATCCCACTTTATCTGTCTTTGTTGACCCGAGTGGAATAAACGAGCTATATTGATGCTTTTTGTCAAGCCAGTTAAATACATTGGCTGATTTACATCACCATCCATATAGTAACAGTATGATACTTTGTCCAGAGCAGGTTGGGAGTTCATGTCAATAGCATCTCCAAAAAAGAATGCTGGCTTCAAGTGGGTAACACCATCCACACTCTGTAGCGGCAGTCCACTCATCAAGTTCAGCAAAGTATCATCTTTCTGATTTGTCAAAAGAGCTATTCTTGTCAAAGGTCCATCGAATTGGGGAAAACGAACATGAGATAGGTCACTTCTATAGTTATCCTACACTTCCTTCAAATTCTGCCTCCTGAGCTAGAATATCCACTGCAAATGAAGAATAAAGTATTAGAAATCTTCAACATCAAGAGAGGATAAAGTTTAACATACGCACAGTTTTTTACTAAGCGTACAGCTCAACATACGCTCAGTTTTACTAAGCGTACAGCTCAGCATACGCTCAGTTTTTACTAAGCGTATGGCAGACTCAAGGTTCAGCATACGCTCAGTTTTTACTAAGCGTACAGCTCAACTTACGCTCAATTTTTACTAAGCGTATGGCAGACTCAAGGTTCAGCATACGCTCAGTTTTCCTTAAGCTATGGCAGACTCAAGGTTCAGCATACGCTCAGATTCAAGGTTCAGCATACGCTCAGTTTTCTTTAAGCGTATGGCAGACTCAAGGTTCAGTATATGCTCAGTTTATCTAAGTGAATGATTTTAAAAGTTCAGTTTATGATCAGTTTGAGCGTATCAGCGTATGGTGACAAGATGATCATCAAAAATTACGCTAATACAGGAGTTAGCGTATCTCAATGAGACAAATTGCCATAGCATTCTTTTAAGATAGCGTATTTGATATCTCTATCAAAAATACGCGTATCTTACAGATATACGCTCAAACATATTTTCGTAAAAACGAAAAATATGGAATACGGCTAAACCCTAAAGAGGGAAGCGTATTTGCTGACGTATTGACCCTAAGAGGGATACGTTTTCTGAGTTTGTTCTAACCAGAGCCCTAAAAAGGAATAGTTATTTGTTCATTATCTTCGTCCTCACCATAGAGAGGTTTCAATGGCCGTTTACTGCGTGAAATACGCTGACTGGCCGTCTTCTTGGTGTAGCAGTGTCGATGGCAGGATGAGACGATCCTCAGGGGCTTTTCCCTTTCCTTTGCAGAAGCATCAGCTTTGGGCACCATTAATGGAGGTTGAGTCGAAGACGAAGAAGGGGAAGAAGGATTTTGAGTTTCTGAAAGCACTTTTCTCTCTCGAAAGCAAAAGCTGTGGTAAAGAAATAAAATAGGTTTTGGAAGACCTATTTATAGAAGAAAGGAAGAAGTTCAAACGGCGGATATTCTTTAAACAAAATCCCTAAAGATTTGCACTGATATTGAGGAAGATAACAAACTCATGCCAGCGTGTCAGGACTTATTCTCACTTTAAAGTTCAAAGTAATTTCGAACTTTTGAAATTCATAAAGTTCGAAAACTTTGAAGGGGGTCTTGTAGGGTGTGAAAATTATGACACGCTGACATAAGACTCAGTCCAAGCCATACGCTCAAAGCCATACGCTCAAGGCTATACGCTCAGTCAAGGCCATACGCTCATCTAAAGGCCGTACGCTCAGTGAATATTTTATTTTCTGAGATGACAGCACAGCATGTATTTAATAAAGGATGAATCTGACACTTCGTCTTTCGTGCAAAGACAGTTGTCCAATGAAGACTAGCGTCGTATAGGTTTTCGAAGAGTCGGTTTTGTCTTTTACGAGGACAGTTCATCATCTTCATAATGTAAAAGCCATTACTGTCAGTTTTGACAGTCTGTCAGCCATCATATCCGCAGTCACGACGCTCGAGAAGATTTTTGTCAGTTATTGGAAGATATGGTGTATCAAAGAAGATTGATGATGGCCACGTGTCTATATTCAAACATGCCACGTGTCTACTTATTCAAACATATGACTCCTTCCAAATTAAGTGAACGTATGGATCTCATACGACTCCTTCAAATTAAGTGAGCGTATGGATCTCATACGACTCCTTCCAACTAAGTGAGCGTATGGATCTCATACGACTCCTTCCAACTAAGTGAGCATATGGACCCCATACGACTCCTTCCAACTAAGTGAGCGTATGGATCATACGACTCCTTCCAACTAAGTGAGCGTATGGACCCCATACGACTCTTTGCCAACCAAATGAGCGTATGGATTCCATACGACTCCTTGTCAAGGAGCGTATAGTTTCATACGACTCCCTGTCAATAATGTGAGCGTATCAGCTTTATGGTTCTACGCTGTCCAAGTCAGCGTATGCAAGACATGTGCCTTCAAAAGCTAGCGTATGACTCTTCTTCTAAGGCAGCGTATCACAGCAGTTGTGTCCAGAATGATTTTCAACGTGCAGTTAACACACGTTCTCACGTGTCCTGCACTCAATTTTCCACTTCTTAGAAGTTATGCAACGTGGCATTCATGCCATCAATCTCTCTGAATATGCTCCACTACTTTCAACCGCACGCTAATGTGTCTCCATCAGAATTTGCCACGCGTTCCTGCAGTTATGCACACGTCAAGTAACTACCTGAGCGTATGCTTAAGGACAGTTATCTTGAACTCTAAAAGAGAGTTTCTTCATCTTTATCAGACGACAGTTAATTTCAGAGAGAACAGAGAGATTGTCCAGTTGCTGTCCAAGTCTTCGAAGTTCGAGTTTTCTTCATCGCATCGTCCAAGGGATAAAGTAATCGTCTTCTAGATTAGATTCCTACAATTGTAATTTTCTCAGATACAAAATAAATAAAGTGAATTTATTTATGGAAAACACACTTGTATCATGGATTAGTACTATATGGATCTTTCATGCGATGTTATCCCCTTATAGGATACATCGTGTTTCGTGTTCGTATACTTTATCATGGGCATTGTATATCCTTGTGTTCGTGTTATTCGTGTGCAAATCGTGTGAAATCGTGTACTCTCATGTGCCCACATGATCATCTTGTAAGTATACTTCGTGTGCAATAACATAACTTGATTGGATCCTTGTGTATTGATTGGGGATGGTGAGTAGGAAATGGTTATGCGATCAAATTCCCTTGTATAAGACATTGTATATGTCTATTGTACCTTCGTGTATAATGGAGTCCCATTTTATTGTAACCCAACCTGTTTATATAACCATATTGTGCTCTAAATCACTAGTCACTTACAGTTCTTACTTATCATGTATATATTTCCAGTTTACAAATATTTTATTTTTGTGTACATTTTCTTACAGTTCATGTATCTTACTCTATTGTCTGATTTATATTTCCTGTCATGATATGAACTGCATGAGATATACTGTGCTCGCTCCCGTCCTGACTGGACTGTTGAAAATATTACAGATGATACCGAGGACTTCTGTCCAACCTACTATGGAGCCCATCTAGACGATACCTGTGAGTTGGACCCACAGGAGGATCCAGCTCTAGCTGAGGACGTCATCCATACTGCTTAGACTAGATTAGCTAGACTTATCTTATTTCTTATGTCATTTGTATTGACTTCAGAGTTGTATTTTTGGATGATGATGTCGTGTCGTTAGACACTTAGACTTTCCTTCTGTTTGTATCTTCCTTTGAGATTTTTATATCTATGATATCGTGCTATTTCTGCCTTAGTTGTGATTGAGACTGTATTCTGTATTATCACTTCACTCGGAGTGTATATACTGTACAGGTACCTTATATTGTTAGATGTTGTGACCTAGGACAGCGTTCTACCGCCGACACTGCGGCGTAGGCTGGGCGTACCCACTTCTCGTACCCTTACTCTAGGGTGGGGTCGTGACAATTTAACTCTTGGTTGCTTGATAGCTAATGAGGATTATAGAGCCATATGTCCTAGATAGCTGGGTAGTAAGTTTAACAACTAGTTGGAAGGTTATAAAGTTTTAGTGACTTATGTTTTGAGGAGAGTAGTGTGACCAAATGTGGGTAGAAGTCCTCGAGGTTTCATAGTTACAAAATGACTAGGAGGAGGATAAGCTATTTCGAGGAATTAAAATTAAGGAGATTAAGGTAATAGTAGACTTTGAATTTTAAGGAATAGCTATGAATTAGACTTTCGAGGACGAAATTATTTTTAAGGTGGATAGATTTCTAACTCCTCTTTCCGTAAAATTTTGAAATATTTTTT
>JANAVB010000753.1:0-31723 GCA_029216955.1 Iris pallida | reverse complement strand
ATATATATATATATGCATGTTTCCTTGCTACTAAGATATCTACTCAAGTCCAGATTTGACATTCCCTTCCAAGGCTAAGCATGCATTATCTTACCCCTAATATCTCTATAACCCTCACTATATAGGTATGCACAGATAGCCTAATCCACTTATAATCCATATCATTTCTAGCTATGTAGTATAGGTGTCCATATAGTACTCTAAAATTTCCACCCAATCTCATACCTTATTACATAATACATTACCTAGTATATAGGTGATACTCTATACATTGGAAATTTCCTGTCATACTAACTTATATTTACCCTTAACTCTATATGGAACCTATACCCTATACTCTACTCACTCATATAGGTAATCCCCTATAGCCTACCTATACACTACCTTTAACCAATTGACCCAAACCATACCTTGACTAAACGTTGGTTCCAACAAGATGGTTTAATGCAGATTTTGTAATCCTTAGTAGCTTACAAGGCAGATACCATTGGCTAATAACATGTTCACAAATATAGGCTTTGACTACATAACATAGAAATCCACACATCATTTCCAACGATCATGACCTGGATATTTGCTAGTGGCTACTCTCATTCTCAGGGAACACTCACACTAAGGTATCAAAGCCATATCTCCACACTCACCTCTTCTTTCTAATACACACATAAATAACATGTGTTACACTGCTTATCAGTAGGTAATCAAACCCTGCTGTACAAGGACCTCCCAAACTTGTGTCTTGTCTTGTGCAGGCCCCTGGGCAGTACCCTGCTGCATAGGAGTTCCCAAGCCATACCTAGCTGCTGCTAAACCTCACATCCAACCACTACCTTCAAGGCCAAGCACACAGGGGTAGCCCTGTCTGCCTAGGCTACTGTCCTTGTGGCCCTGTCTAACTGTTGGCCACGGCCTTGTTCGAATAGGGGTGAACCTCTATACTGGGAGGATATCCCCACCTGACCTACTACTGCAGGAGCCTATTTGGCCCATGTTTTTCCTATCTGTCATATCCCCCTAATCCATACACCTGGTATAACTACTGAAGTTCACACCACCTCACCAGGACCTAACACTTATCTCTCAAAGACACTCGTTTAATGGGACACCACATTACTCAAGGCACACATAGGCCAAACGATACATTACTGTCAGTTTTTCCCCTTTAACCCCTGCTAACCAATCCAACTGATACCAGTCCCATTAGGACTAAACCTAAGTTGCCCCCCCCATCCTACTATTTACTAAGCCATTAACCTGACCTTATAGGTAGTTAATTTATTAATGGCTCCCCTTTCATTCTCTTACATAGTACTGATACTATAGAGTATCATATCCAACTAATATAGGCTAACCCCTATATATCTGATACCAATTCCATAACAGTTATATTTCCTTACATGTGGACTGCCACAATGACTTCTTATACTGATACACATAATGGGGAGACTGAAACAAGGTTCAACCACTCGAGCTCTCTCTCTTCATCATAATTATAACTGATACCAAGTAAAATATGTAAAGAATCGGTAATATGAGTAGGGACTAAATGGTTTGACTGATACTATAAATGTAAATCCCTACTCTCATTGGCTAATGCTCAAGGGAATCATGGCTGAACATGAGTGATTTATGACTGAAAAATACCCAAGGCTAATGTAGGTAGTTGTGACCATTCATTAACACTCATGCTAGCAAGTAGTGACTTATGTCATGCCCCGATTTTAAAGAATCGATAGTCGTCCCCGGGCGTGATGCTGTGCGAACCTAGGTTGCGATCGCACAAGGCATAGTTAAGGTAATTCGAAATACGTCAACTAAGAGAGAGCGCAGATAAACTGAACAACACATTGAGATAGAAAAATTTGTATTTTATTGATAATAGACATCATTTACAGACTCTATTACAATCGTGCCACACGGGCTTACAATATGACTCGAATACAAAAGGAGTGCTGATAAGATAGATGTTCTATACATACATCCCTTATTTACAACAAAAGTATTCCAGCCACCTGGATGCGAGGGATCTGAGACATGTTCCTAGGACTTGAGAAGAGTCTTCAAAAGTTCAGCGATAGGGTCTTCGACGCACGATCGAAAGTTTACGAACGTCGCCTAGCTAGTTGGCACGTTATTCCTGATTCCTGGTACCTACAAAGAACGAGGGTCAGCATGATCACATGAACTGGCGAGTAGCTAATTAAACCCAAGCTTTACATTTTGTTCAAGCATTTTATGAAACATATTAGCTATTTTTGTGATCTTTCTAACCATCCTGATTAATTTGCATGTTAATATGTTTTGAGGCAAGCATATAAAATTGTATACATTGAGCAGCTATCATAATCATCCCGTGTCAAGTGCATTAGTTCAAGCAGTGAAAGGGGTGTGAAGGTCACTGGAAATGTCAAGCCATCATGGACTATAGCTGGGTTAGATGGTGACCCTTTCGCGACGGGTAGTGAGCCCTGTATTGATTCGTTCCATGATTTTATTGATTCTACACTATGACGACAAGTATTATTTTTGTTTCATTTGATTCTGAAATAGAGGGTCGAGGCGAAGAAGGTCAGCTACTCACCTTAGTCTTTGCTTTAGGCGAGGGACTGGTTGGCTGCGCTTAGACGTCGCCTATGTGATCACTTGCAATCGCATAATCAACTGATTAGAACACTATATTATTCAAGGAATTCGATACAAATGCGAAGTTCGAAAATACAAGCCATAAAAACCATCGAAATATTCACGAAAACCAAAGCCAAAGTAAGTACGGCATGAAAAGTATAGCAACGGAAGGTCTCTCCCGACAGCCGCAGAGCCAATGCTTGAGGCGCAACCTACTGAATATGGGACTTGATTTCGAAGAATCCTTTCCATAACGAGAAAAGGATCTTAATTCAATTGTTCCCGTTCGATCGATTCAACCAATCCCGATCTATCGGTCCCGACTGAATCGGTAGCGACAGTTTTTCTTTCTCGCGCACCTCGTGGACAAAAACAGGGCACGATATAGGGACGGGGCACTACACCATAACCAACTAATAAAAAGTTTCATCTTCAAAACTTAAGAGTAGCACTTACCTCTACGAGAACAATGAAGGAAATTTCTCCTTCGTCTCTGATTCAAGTTCCCAGGTCGACTCCTCGACCGAATGATTGCTCCAGCATACGCGGACGAGAGGGATCGCTCGATTCTACAACAGTTTATCTTTTCGTTTTAAGATTTGCATCGATACTTCAATATATGATAAGTCGGCCTTCAGCTCCAGTTGACCAAAATCTACCACGTGGCTTAGATCGTGCACGTACTTCCGCAGCTGAGAGACGCGGAAGACATTATGCACACCCGCTAGCGCTGGCGACATGATAATCTGATAGGCCACTGGAGCGACTCGCTTGAGTACTTCAAACGGCCCAACGAATCTCGGACTCAACTTTCCCTTTGCACTAAATCGAGTAACTCCATGCATAGGCGACACTTTAAGAAATACGTGATCACCTTCTTCTTGAAACTCGAGGGGTCGACGGTGGACATTTGTAACTTTTTTGTCGACTCTGTACAGTCTTTAATATTTCCCGAATGAGCTTGATCTTCTCCACGGTATATTCTACCAGCTCCGGGCCAAGAATCTGACGTTCCCCGACTTCATCCCAGCAAATGGGTGATCTGTACGTCCGGCCGTACAAGGCTTCGTACGGCACCATTTGGATGCTGGACTAATAGCTATTGTTGTATGCAAATTCGGCCAACGATAGATGAACGTCCCAACTCAACTTAAAGTCAATTGCACAGAGCCGTAACATGTCTTCGAGGATCTGATTCACCCGCTCAGTTTGGCCGTCGGTCTGGCGATAGTAAGCTGAGCTGAATTGCAACTTGGTACCTAGAGCCGACTGAAGGCTACTCCAGAAGCACGATAGAAATCGTGTATTCCGATCAGAGACAATGGATACAGGGACTCCGTGCAGTCGTACTATCTCGTCAAGATAAATCTGAGCCAGGCGATCAACCCTCTAAGTAACTTTAATGGCAATAAAGTACGATGACTTGATTAGTCGATCAACGATGACCCAGATGGCGTCATTTCCCTGTGACATCTTCGATAGACCAACAACAAAGTCTATAGTGACATAATCCTATTTCCATTCTGGAATGGCAAGTTTCTGTATCTCCCCGCCCAGTCTCTGATGCTCAGCTTTCACCTGCTGACAGGCCATGCTTTGCGATATAAAGAGCGCCACATCTCTCTTCATACCGTGCCACCAGAAGGTCGTGCGGAGGTCCATGTACATCTTTGTGCTGCCAGGATGCAAGGTATATTTTGCATAGTGTGCCTCCATCAATATATTCTTTCTAAGTTCTGAATCGTCCGGAACGTATAGCCTACCCTTTAATCGAACTACGTCGACTTCGTCTACCATAAATTCGGTTGCACTACCCGTTGAAATTTGCTCTCGTACTTTCTTCAGGTATGGATCATCCTTCTGGGTGGTCTTGATCTTTTCCTGCAAGCTCGGCTCTAACTGCCTCTGTGCCAACTGCACATCCCTGAATCAAACCCGGAGGTCGATGCTTATCTCTTCTAGGAAACGTAGCAGTCTGCGATCGATGGATAACGAGGCAATATACTTCTGACTCAGAGCATCTACCACAATATTTCCCCAGCATATAGTCAATAGTCAAGTCATAATCTTTGATCAGTTCAAGCCAACGCCTTTGCCGCAAGTTCAGCTCCTTCTGCGTGAATAGATACTTGAGGCTCTTGTGATCCGTATAGATCATGCACGCCATGCCATAAAAATAGTGATGCCACAATTTTAACATGAACATAATCGTCGCTAACCCCAGGTCATGGGTAGGATAGTTCTTCTCGTGCGACTTTAGCTGTCGGGAAACAAAAGATATCATCTTGTTCTGTTACATCAGCACACATCCCAAATCCTGGCCGGACGTATCACAGAATATCTGGAATCCCTCATTCCCTTTCAGAAGTACTAGTATCGGGGCCGAGATGAGCCGTTGCTTTCATTCCTGGAAGGAAGCTTCACAGTCGTCTGACCATTCAAAAGCGACTCCTTTTTGGGTGAGACGAGTCAGAGGCGACGTAATCTTCGCAAAGTCTTTCACAAAGCGTCGGTAGTATCCTGCTAAGCCAAGGAAGCTACGAATCTCGTCGACTGAGCTGGCCGTTTCCAATCGATAATGGCTTCAACTTTCTTTGGGTCGGCTTCTATGCCTTTAGATGAAATAATGTGTCCAAGGAATACGACGCTGCTCAGCCAAAATTTATACTTGTTCCGCTTCACATACAACTGATTTTCCCAAAGGGTCTGAAGCACGGTCCGCAGATGCTCAGTGTGTTTCTGCTTATCTTTCGAGTAGACAAGTATATCGTTGATGAAGACTACTACGAACTTGTCGAGGAAGGGTCGAAACACCCGATTCATTAAATCTATAAAAGCAGCTGGGGCGTTCGTTAGGCCGAACAGCATTACCAGGAATTCATAATAGCCGTATCGAGTGCGGAAGGCTGACTTCGACACAACGTCCAACTTGATTTTGAGTTGATGGTAGCCCGATCGAAGATCAAATTTGGAAAATACCGAAGCACCTTGCAACTGATCGAACAGGTCGTCTATGCGGGGTAATAGATATTTGTTCCGGACGGTGGCCTTGTTCAGCTCTCAGTAGTCGATACAAAGACGTATTGAGCCATCCTTTTTTTGACAAACAATACGGACGCTCCCCATGGCGAGACGCTAGGCCGTATGAATCCCTTATCGAGCAACTCTTGCAACTGTACTTTGAGTTCCTTAAGTTCTGTAGGGGCCATTCTATACGGGGCTTTAGAGATCTGTCTAGTATCGGAGAATGTGTCAATGGTGAAATCTATCTCTCGATCAGATGGCATGTCGGGCAACTCGTCTGAAAACACATCTGGGAATTTTGCTACAACGTCGGCCTGACCCGCGTTTGCACCATCATGTCTCATGTCTCAAACAGACGCTAAATAGCCTTCACACCCGGAATACAGCATCTTTCGAGCCGATATTGCCGAGATCACCATGAAAGTCGACGATGTCTCACCACACAAATAGCAGAATTCACGTACTCCAGGTATACGGAAGGTGACCGTCTTTTCGGTACAATCGATGGTTGCATTGCACGGACTGAGCCAATCCATTCCCAGAATGATATCATAGTCCTTAATGTCTAGGACTATCGCATCGAGACATACCTTTTGACCATGACCACCTATACAGATGATTTCATCTCCGTAGGCTAAGTTTGTAAGGAGTGATGTGCTCGACGTTATGTTGACGCTAAGATTCAGGCCTAACGATGTCACAAGGAATTTGTGCTCACCGAAAAAATTTGCCGATATAAAGTTATGTGTGGCACATGAATCAAACAGTACACGAGCAGGTTTATTATTGAAATATAGTATACCTGTCATGACTGTGTAATATGCGAACGATTCATCCCAGATCATGGTGTAGACACGGCCCTGAGCATTGGGGTGTCGGTCTTGGCCATTTTGTGGCGCGATCTGTGGAGCCCGAGGTGCTTGGCCTCAGTTTTGTTGGTGTTGCTTGGGGCGTTGGTTTGACCCACCTTCAGGGCAGTTGTGTGCGACGTGTCCTACTCGACCGCTTCCGAAGCATGCTCCAATTTTTATTAAGTACTCGTTAGCCATACGTCCTACCTTATGCCAATGATTGTAAACTACTCGGTTTCTTCCCTGGTTGTCGCTTCCGTTGTTGTGGTTGGGTCGCTTATGCGCGTTGTTCCCTCTTTGCATGGCTATGGCTCTTGTGATTATAAGTATGCACAGTGCCGGTAGCGACTGGAGGATATTGAGTCTCGAGGCGAAGGGCATGGTTGAGTGACTCATCCATTATTTGATACTTGGGCACAGTCACATGGGTAGAAATTGAAGGCCTCAGGTTCACTTCGAATCTCTATGCTCGAATCGCTGCCGTCGGCAGGTAGACACCAGCAAATCGAGCCAACTTATTAAATTTTGTAGCATACTCGTGCATTGTCATGGTTCCTTATTTCAGTTGCATAAACTCATTCTCCTTCGCTTGGCATACCGAAGCAGGTAAGTACTTGACTTCGAAGGCCTTGCAGAACGTAGCCCAGGAGATCGATGTGGTAGAGTCATCATGACGGATAGCGTACTTTTGTACCGCCCACCAGTCGTGTGCGTTCAATCGAAGTTGAAGTTGAGCGCATGCGACTTTTTTTGCCTCATCGATGCCGAGGAGCTCGAAGTTGTCCTCGATCTTGTCTAACCAGTCGATCACAAGGGAAGGGTCTTCGATGCCAGAGAAGGAAGTGCAAAACGCCTTCTTGAAGTTGGTATAGTCGAAGGCATTATTCTTTGGCAATGCAAGCTGAGACGAAGGCTCCCTGGGTGCGACTTCGAGGGGGCGGTTCACGCGTTCGACAGTACATGTTACAGAGTTCCCGTTGGTCACGACTGTCTGCACCAACTGCCATAGTGTGTCAAGTTGCCCTTGCTGTATCTTGAACTGCTCTTCGAACCAGGCTTCAAATTGGGCATGTCGTCTTTTGGACTACAGGTGCAGCTTCTCGCTTTTTTGTTGGAATGCTGCAGCCTGTCTCTGCTACATTTCGAGCATATGCAGCATCCGCTCCATAGGACTGCCGGAAGGTCCGGCTTCGATCGGCATCCTCCCCGTTGGGTTGATAGAAGGCCCGACTTCGGAACTACTCGAGCTGCTGAAAATGCTCGCTTCGCCCTCTGCCCGAGGTCCCACAACTCCTGGGGAAAAAGGCAACTCTCGTTAGTTTCAGAAAATATTATGAATCCAGCGTGTGGAACAACTCATTTTATCGACATGAGGTCAACAGTTCGAGACTAGAGACTCGATACTGGAGGCCAAGGATGTAAAGTCATGCTCTAATATCATTATGTCATGCCTCGATTCCGAAGAATCGATAGTCGTCCCCCGGGCGTGATGCCGTACGAACCTAGGTTGCGATAGCACAAGGCATAGTCATAAGGTAATCCGAAACACGTCAACTAAGAGAGAGCGCAGACAAATTGAACAACACATTGAGATAGAGAAACTTTGTATTTTATTGATAATAGACATTATTTATAGACTCTATTACAATCATGCCGCACGGGCTTTACAACATGACTCGATCACAAAAGGAGTGCCGATGAGATAGTCGTTCCATACATACATCCCTTATTTACAATAAAAGTATTTCTGCCACCTGGATGCGAAGAATGCTGAGACATGTTCCTTGGACTTACGGAGAGTCTTCAAAAGTTCAGCAACGGGGTCTTCGACGTGCGGTCGAAGCTTCAAAAGCACGAACATCGCCCAGCTAGTTGGCACGTTCTTCCTGATTCCTGGCACCTGTAAAGAGCAAGGGTCAGCACGATCACATGTACTGGTGAGTGGCTAATTAAACCCAAGCTCTGCATTTGGTTCAAGCAGTTTTATAAAACATGTTAGCTATTTTTGTGATCTTTCTAACCATCCTGATTGATTTGCATGTTAACATGTTTTTAGGCAAGCATATCAAATTGTATACATTGAGCTGCTATCATAATCACCATGTTTCACGTGCGTTAGTTCAAGCAGTAAAAGGGGTGTTAAGGTCACTGGCAATGTCAAGCCATCATGAACTATAGTTGGGTTAGACGGCGACCCTTTCGTGACGGGTAGTGAGCCCCGTGCGAAAGTTCCCGAATCACCCACACCGATTCATGGTTGGTGCTTGCTATACTCGTTCCTCCCGGGCCGAATCGATTCATTGGCCTAGGCAACCGTTCGAGGAAACTATGCCTTATGCATAAGTTATCCAATGACTGTTTTACATATTCATGAAATATTCTTTCTTTTTACTAGAAACTTAAACTTTCTCTTTTGGTGTGAAACTGACACTTTTCTTTGAACTTAGTCATTTATGCACTTTAGCCGTATTGTTGCGATAAACGTTAATCGATTCGTCCTTTGGTTTGTATAGGCTAAGTAAATAAGACATAAGAAAGCAGGCATCCATTTTTAATGTAAAGCAGTTCGATAGCAAGTGTTTCGTGAAGAATCGTGCTATGATTTTATTGATTCTACACTATGGCGATAAGCATTGTTTTTGTGTTTCATATTTGATTTTGAAACAGAGGGTCGAGGCGAAGAAGTTCAGTCACTCACCTTAGTCTTTAGTTCAGGCGAGGGACTGGTTGGCTGAGCTTATACGTCACCTACGCGATCACCTACAATCGCATAAGCAACTGATTAGAACACTATATTATTCAAGGAATTCGATATGAATACGAAGTTCGAAAATACAAGCCATGAAAACCATCGAAAACATTCATGAAAATGCATTCACGAAAACCAAAGCCAAAGCAAGTGCGGCATAAAAAGCAGAGCAACAAGAGGTCGCTCCCGAATCAGCCACAGAGCCAATCCTTGAGGCGCAACCCACTGAATATGGGATTTGATTCCGAATAATCCTTTCCGTAACGAGAAAAGGATCTTAATTCAATCGTTCCCGTTCAACCGATTCAACCAATCCCGATCTATCGGTCCCGACTGAATCGGTAGCGACAGTGTTTCTTTCTCGTGCACCCCGTAGACGGAAATGGGGCACGATGTAGGGACGGGGCACTACAATTTCTACTATCCTGCCATAAGATATCCTCTTTCCCAAACATGCTCAAGGGAAGGTAAGGACTGAATGGGAAGATATTAGGACTAAATCATTAGAGGCAAGTGATAGGGACTGACATCAAGTGTTATGGATAGCAAAACATAGGCTAATGAACTGAGTCCAAGTAATGGACTGACATCAATGCAAGGTTGAACTAAGATGGACTGTACAACTTAAGTTGTAGTGGCTGAACATCAAGGAGGATTGACTTCATTAGAGTATGTAGACTAGTCATTATAATTTGGGACTAAAATTAAGTGTATAGACTAAATAAATGGTTGACTGAACTATGACAGATACATAGGTTAACTGTAACAGTGAGTGCAAGGCATAGGCTTCTAAGAAATGAACTAATGCTTGTAGGACTGAACAGGATGAGAAACTGGACATTACAAAGGAGATAGAACATCAGAAATAGGCTGATATAAACTCACATATGGACTGAAATGGTATCTAACACAAGGAACTGATACTAACAGGTCGGATACCACATGAGTATTATTAGTTCAATGTACTGTAAAGCCCACACAACCACACTCTCATGGTCCATACTATAACACAACCTTCCAATTCAAATTATACCACACAAACTCACTTCAAATCACTAGATAATCACACCAATGATAATCCTATAGCAAGGCACACTCAATACAAAGGCCAAAACTGAATTTAGAGTACTTGTTGCTTTTTGAGTTATTTTGACAAATACTTGGCGTGCGTATCTGATACTCTCGTGATACGCACTCCAAATGGATCCAAACTTGATCAAAGCACACCTATATGCTCTACAACACAAGCATGACCCACTTTACCAATTTTATAAATCCTAGAATCCTAATTTCGGATTTCCCCAAATCGAATCAAAATTGAAAGAGGAAAACCTTCAAATAGGAAGAGGAGAGCCTCAACTCCTCTCTAATGGCACCCTAATGGAATGGGGGTCCTAAATGAATACATTTACACCAAAGAAATGAAATATGAAGGGTTTAGAGAGCTCAAACCAATCGGAAGATGGATTCCCAATGTAAAATCCTTATATTAGAATTCCCTCAAGCTCCAAATTCTTCCAAGCTAGCCAATAGAGTCTTCTCCTCTCCAAGGGGAAGAGAATGAAACTAATTTGAGTAAATTTAGAGGAAATTTGGTAGTAGGAGGATTTAACGAAGAAGCTTACAAATTAGGGTTAGGGTTTGGGATGAAAAAGGGAAGAAGATGATGAAATGAGGCTATTTAATGAGGGTGGCTGTTATGAGGGCTAAATTTTAGGGTTTTGGTTAAGGAAAAAGGTCCACTATACCCCTCTCTTAGTCATGACAAATTAGGGATTAAACCTCCCTTCCTAATTAGGTATTTAGTCAAACCTTCTAGCTAATTCTTCTAATCTAGCTAAAGACTACCTAAAGTTCAATTAGGCTAGTCCTAATCCTCTAGTTGGGTGGTCATAATAAGTTAATTTGGGTATTCTTGGATCACTAACCACTATTCTAGTCAAAGGCTAACCATTAGTCATATTTAAAAATAACACATTCACCATATTAATTATTTAAATAATTAACCAAAATATAAAGTTTAGTTTTGAAAGATTAATTTACCACTCAAGATGTAATATGAAATTACACTAATAACAATAATTAGGAAAAGTCAAAAATACCCCTGTTCCAGGAAAGTAGTGGTTAGATTTGACACGATCATGACAGGTATATTACTTTTCAATAAAAACCTACTCGTATTCTGTTTGATTTAGGTGCCACACATAGCTTTATATCGGCAGATTTTATCGGCGAGCATAAATTTTCTTGACACCGCTAGGCCTTGATATTAGTGTTAGCGTACCGTCGAACACGTTACTACTTACACACTTAGGCTGCAGAGATAGAATCATCTGCATCGAAGGTAAACAGGTGTATCTTAATACGATAGTTCTTGATATTAAAGACTACGACATCATACTTGGAATGGATTGGCTTGGCGCTTAAAATGCTACCATCGACTGTGCAGGAAAGATGGTTACCTTTCGTATACCTGGAGTGCCAGAATTCTATTATTCATGTGGTGAGACGTCGTCGACCTGCATGGTGATCTCGACGATATCTGCTCGAAGGATGCTGCATTTTGAATGTGAAGGCTATTTGGCGTCCGTTTAAGACATACGACAGGATGGTGCAAATGTGCGTCAGACCGACGTTGTAACAGAATTCCCAGATGTGTTTTTAGATGAGCTACCCGACATGCCACTTGATCGAGAGATCGAGTTCACCATCGACACATTCTCCGATACCCGACTGATCTCCAAAGCTCCGTACAGAATAACCCCTTCAGAGCTTAAGGAACTCAAAGTACAATTGCAAGAGTTGCTTGATAAGAGATTCATACAGTCTAGCATCTCGCCATGGAGAGTATCAGCATTCTTTGTCAAGAAGAAAGATGGCTCAGTGCATTTTTGCATTGACTACCGAGAGCTAAACAAGGCCACCGTCCGGAACAAATATCCATTATCCCACATAGACGACCTGTTCGATCAGTTACAAGGCGCTTCGGTGTTTTCTAAAATTGATCTTTGTTCGGGTTACCATCAACTCAAGATCAAGCCGGGCGATGTGTCGAAGTCAGCCTTCCGTACTCGATACGGCCATTATGAGTTCCTGGTAATGTCGTAACAAACGCCTCCATTGTCTTCATAGATTTAATGAATTGGGTGTTTCGACCATTCATCGACAAGTTTATAGTATTCTTCATCAATGATATACTCGTCTACTCGAGGGACAAATGGCAATATAATAAGCATCTGCGGAATATGCTTCAGACCTTTCATGAAAATTAGTTATATGCGAAGCGAAGCAAGTGTGAATTCTGGCTGAACAGCGTGTCATTCCTTGGATACATCATTTCTGCTGAAGGCATTAACGGCGATCCAAAGAAAGTTGAAGCCATTGTTGATTGGAAATAGCCAGTGTTAGTCGGTGAGATTCAAAGTTTCTTTGGCTTGGCAGGATATTATAGACGCTTTGTGAAGGACTTCGCGAAGATCGCATCACCTCTAACTCATCTCACTCAGAAAAGAGTCGCGTTTGAATGGTCAAATGACTGTGAAGCTTCCTTCTAGGAGTTAAAGCAACGACTCATCTCGGCCCCAATACTCGCACTTCCAGACGGGACTGAGGGATTCCAGATTTTTAGCGATGCATTCAGGGTTTGGGGTGTGTGCTGATGTAACAGAACAAAGTGATATCTTTTCCTTCTCGACAGCTAAAGCCATACGAGAAGAACTACCCCACTCTTGACATAGATTTAGCGGCTATTGTGTTCGCATTAAAACTGTGGTGACACTACCTTTATGGTGTGGCATACAGGATTTACACAGATCACAAGAGCCTCAAGTATCTATTCAGAAGGAGCTGAACATGCGGCAAAGGCGTTGGCTTGAACTAATCAAATATTACAACTTGACTATTGACTATACGCCTGGCAAAGAAAATGTTGTGGCAGACGCTTTGAGTCAAAAGTATATTGCCTCGCTATCCATCGACTACAGGTTGCTACGGGACCTAGAAGAGATGGGCATTGACCTCCGGGTTCGATTCAGGGTGTGCAGTTGGCACAGTTACAGCTAGAGCCAAGCTTGAGGGAAAAGATCAAGACCACTCAAAAGGATGATTTGTACCTGAACAAGATGTGGGAGCTCATCTCAACGGATAGGACGATCGACTTTGCGGAAGATGAAACTGAAGTGCTTCGATTGAAGGGTATGATTTAGAACTTAGAAAGAAAATAATGACAGAAATCAACTATACGAAGTACTTCTTGTACCCAAGCAGCACCAAGATGTACAAGAACCTCCGTACGACCTTTTGTAGGCATGAAATAAAGAGAGATGTGGTACTCTTCATGTCGTAGTGCATGGCCTGTCAGCAGGTAAAAGCTGAGCATCAGAGGCCGGGTAGGGAGATGCAGAACCTAGCGATACCAGAATGGAAGTAGGAGAACGTGTGCATGGATTTTATTATTAGTCTACCGAAGACGCCACAAAGAAATAATGCCATCTGGGTCATCGTCGATTGACTAACCAAGTCAGCACATTTCATTTCCATCAAAGTTACTTAGAGCGTTGACCGCCTGGCTCAAATTTATTATGAGATAGTTCGGCTGCACGGAGTTCCAGTATATATCCATCATCTCTGATCGGGATGTACGATTTCTATCGCACTTTTGGAGTAGCCTTCAGTCGACTTTGGGTACGAAGTTGAACTTTAGCTCGACTTACCATCCCCAGACCGGCGGCTAAATGGAGCACGTGAATCAGATCCTCGAGCACATGCTACGGCTCTGCGCAATTGACTTCAAATCAAGTTGGGGCGTTCATCTATCTCTGGCCGAATTTGCATATAATAATAGTTATTAATCCAGCATACAGATGGCGTCGTACGAAGCCTTGTATGAACGGAAGTGCAGGTCACCCATTTGCTGGAACGTAGTCGGGGAGCGGCAGATTCTCAGCCCGGAGCTGGTGGAACAAATTGTGCCGAAAGTTTGGCTCATTCGGGAAAGACTGAAGACTGCACAGAGTCGGCAGAAAAGCTATATTTTTATCCATCATCGATCCCTCAAGTTTCTAGAAGGCGATCACGTATTTCTTAAAATGACGCCCATGTGAGGAGTTACCTGGTTCGGTACAAAGGAGAAGCTGAGTCCAAAATTTATTGGGCCTTTCGAAATACTCAAGCGAGTTGTTCCAGTGGCTTATTAAATTGCCTTGCCACTAGCGCTAGCGGGTGTGCACGATGTCTTCCACATCTCTCAGTTATGAAAGTACGTGCACGATCCAAGACACATGGTAGATTTTGGTCAGCTGGAGCTAAAGGCCGACTTATCATTTGTTGAAGTGTCAGTCTAGATCTTAGAGCGCAAGGATAAGCTGCTTTGGAATCGAGTGATCCCTCTCGTCTGCGTACTCTGGAGAAACCATTCGGTCGAGGAATCGACCTGGGAACTTGAATCGGAGATGAAGTAAAAAAATTCTTCATTGTTCTCTTAGAGGTAGGTTATATTCTAAAGTTTTAAGGACAAAACTTTTTCTTAGTTGGTTATGTGTAGTGCCCCATCCCTACATCGTGCCCCGTTTTCGTCCACTAGGTGCACGAAAAAGGAACATTGTCGCTACCAATTCAGTCAAAACCGAATCGGTCGAACGGGAACGATTGAATTAAGATCTTTTTATTGTTATGAAAAGGCTTCTAAGGAATCAAGTCCCATATTCAGCGGATTGTGCCTCAAGGGTAGACTCTGCGGCTGAGTCAGAAGAGACCTCTTATTTTTTTTGCTTTTCATGTCGTACTTGCTCTTTAGCTTTGGTTTTCATGAATGCATTTTCGTGAATGTTTTCGATAGGTTTTATGACTTGCATTTTTGAACTTCGCATTCGTATCGAACTCCTTAAATGGCACAGTATTCTAATCAGTTGCTTGTGCATTTGTAGGTGATCGTGTAGGCAACGTCTAAGCACAGCCAACCAGTCACTCACCTCAAGTAAGACTAGGGTGAGTGGCTGACCTCCTTCCCCTCGACCCTCTGGTTTTAAATCAAACATGAAACACAAAATACATGCTTGTATTCATAGTGTAGAATCAATAAATTATGGCATGATTTTTCACGAACACTTGCTATAGATCTGTCATGACCCGATCCCAAGATACTGGGTCCAATCAGATCATGCCCAACCTGCACCGTTGTGAGACGGCGGCAGTAAGCTGTATCAATCAGTAGTAACAAAATACAACACTCTAAATTGCGAAAATAAAACTTTATTTAAAATATTTAAATTGGAAACCAATGTCTAACTGAAACAAAATACACAAGCAGAAGAGTGTTAAGTTATTACAACTGTTCTTTATTACAACTAGAAAACAGGAAAGCTAAGCAACGGACACAACTAAAAATCTTGGGCTCTCTGGTCAGGTTCAGCTATCTCTTCAGAACTCGGATCGGGACCATAGTAGGAACTAAAGCAAGCTCATCATCTTCGCAATCACCTAAAATATTGGTCTCTAGTCAGGAGGGGAGCAAGAATATATATCCATATACAATATTCTAAATAATAATAAATGATGCAAGGGCAGTTTAAAAGCATTATTATATTTTTTAAATAATAATAAAGAAAATACCAGGGCAATAAAATCTCAAAAGCTACAATGATGCAATCTATAATAATTTAATAGTGATTTGAGTGTATAGCAGATCTGTGACCTGCTGGTAGATTCAATGTGTATATTAACATTTTGGCCAAATGCGAACGGCTCAACCCCCTGTGCAATAGGGGTTAGCGTGAGAGAGATAATAATAGTAATATGGCTTTGGTTACAGTTGCGATACTACTCCCCCAATCTCCGAGTCAATGAGTCAATTAAGCAATCAATTTGGGGTCCGAGAGGGACCCTATGAATTAGTATCGATACAATATACATAGTCCTACAGAATGCAATGCATTTAATTATTAATTAAAATGTAAACATGAATAGTATGATACTTGCCTTGGCGTTTCCGGTACTGTAGGTGACGACAAGAAAATATTCAGGCTAGGTCCCGGAACTGAATCCTACATTAACGAAATATAACTTTGTTGCCAATCTAAAGTTGCTACAATTCAAATTAATCACTTATTAATGACACGATAATCGTCTCGACTCTAAATCACCGATAATTACAAATAAGCAATTGTTTAATTATAAAGTATTTTAGAGAGCTCTAAGTGAGTAATATAAGAAAAATACGATTTTGGTAATAAAATAGTAAAACTTATTATTTCTTTAAATAAAGTTATCATTACTCTAATTAATAACAAATTCGTGACAAAATAGTAGATATTTTGACTATAAAGATAATTTACATTTAATAACAAATTCGTTATCATTACTCTTTTACTATTTTTTAGCAAAATATACATAATTAGCTACTACTAAATGAACAAACTTTTAAATAATTATTTATTTATTTAGTAACATAAAAATTACTATTTTAATTAAAATAGATAAATAAATAAATAGGTTTTTATTTTATAAGTAGAACTTAAACAAATATTCTTTTTGGTAATGAAATCTATTTTGGAAATTAAATAACATTTTATCTACGTAAAACTATAACATATTTAATAAGTCTATAACAACGTGATTTTCTATGGTAATCGTTTATTAAAATCGCTTAATTAACCATTCTACGATAATCATTAAATCTAATAAATTACTAATTAATCTAACAATTAATACAATGACATAATTATTACTAACAATAATCTAACCGTTAAACATTAATTAAATATTTAATCCTATTAATAAATCATACATCCAAAATAGGAATCTATTTAAGAGTAGTAATTAAATACCATCTTAAAACTTTATTTTAATAAGACAAAAGCTAACTAAATATTTATAACGATTTTATTACAAAAAGTATTTTGTATTAATAATTAATGAGAAAATATTCAATTACGCGAATAATTAAATGATTTATTAAGGAAATATAACTAAATTTTCTAAAATATTAACTATACTTTTATGAATCCAATTTCTTTTGTCTAAAAGTTTATTAACAAAATATTTACAGTCTTTTTATTTAGATGGTTATTCTAAAATCATAATTTATTCAAACCGTTATTTCCTAATGAAACTTTTATTAATTAAAACTAATATTATTCTGATGGAAATATTAAACTAATGATTACTATAGTTTAAAACTTACTACTAATTCTATACTGTCAGGAAGATTATGGTTTCCTGGTTTCTATTCCCTAAGGCACAGAACAATATAGTTATTATACTAAAATTTTGTTTCTAAACCTAAACTAGCTATCCCAATTTGACAGATGTTAATTCTGTCAGATTGGTCGGACATGCATAGGGTCCTGAATGGAAACAACATGAGGTTCTAGGAAATCTATCGGAGGCTTGTAGCAGGAAAATCGAAGGGTAGCTTCGGCCTCAGAGTCACGTAGAGATGACGGAACACGGGCACACGCACGGAATAATGCACACACGGGGCCGGCGGACACGTGGCAAGCACACGGATGGCATGCGAGGGCGGCTGCACAGGGGCTGGCGGCACCGGGGGACGCCGCCCGGGAGCACTGGCGACCGAAAAATGCATGCGGGAGGTGCTGACGGCCGGTGGGCCGCAGGAGAAGCCATGTAGGGATGGCATGGCCGGCTGGTGGCACACGGGAGGCCGATCGACGGTCTGGCAGTCGGGCGGTGCATCAAAAATGCCCCGAATAGAGATGTTGAAATGTTCGGCGTGTCGCGAGGAGCGTCGTGGTGTGATCGAATTTGGAAGAGAAGGATTGTGGAGGAAGTTTTGGTGGAGTTTGTGATGTAGAGAGGGAAGAGTCTTTGTGGAGTTTTTGAGTATTTCTGAGAGTTTGTACGAGGGAGAGAAGATAGATCCGGAAGTGGGAGGTTCGTGCGGGGTAGTCAGGTGACTGGGGTAGTAGGGTTGAACGGATAGGGGTTTAGTTAAATGGGTTTGGGTTAAAGGGTTCGAACAAGAACACCATCCAATAATTAATATTAAAAATCAAAATCTAATTTTTGAGTAAAATAATAATAATAATAATAATAATAATAATAATAAACTAAATAGGAAATAAAAGCCAAATGATATTTTTTTGTGCAAATCTCAATTTAATTAACCTATTTAGAATCAGGGTTTTGCAGATCTGTGCAAAACGAAGATTGAATCGATTAACGAATGTTGCAACGATAAGGCGGCACACATTGAAAACTGGTTAACTCTCAAAGATTTTGTAGACCATGCTTGAATAATTAATTTTGGTCTAGCACGGTCATGGACAACTTGTGCATAAGGTTTTGCTTCCTCGAACGGCAATCGAGGCCACGAGACCATTTTAGCCTAGGAGGAATGCAAGGTAGCTGTGCTGGATGCTAGCACGGGTCATTCGGAACTTTCAACGGGGAAAGCTACCCGCGCTAAAAGGGTCGCTGACTCGACTAAGTTATACATCCAGGATGGCTTGAATTGCTAGTGACCCCCACTTGCACACCTTTTACAAGTTTTTTATGATAAGTTATGCTGCAACCGCACACTTTACCGTAGGTAAGATTTATCGTAGTTATGTTATATTGCCTATCAAATGCTTGCCTCTTAACATGTTAACATACAAATCGATCAGGATGGTTCAAAATAGCTAACATGTTTTATAAAACTGCTTGAACAAATGAGAGCTTGGGTTAAATTAGCCACTCGCCAGTACATGTGATCGTACTGACCTTCACTTTCTACAGGTATTATGAACCAGGAGGAACGCGCCAACTAGCCAAGATGACGTTCATATTTTGAAGCTTCGATCGTGCATCGAAGACTCTCGTTGAACAACTTTTGAAGACTCTATGCAACAGTCCATGAATATGTCTTGACTTTCTTCCATTCCAGGTGGTTGGAATACTTTAGTTGTGAATTGAGGGATGTATGTATGGAATGACTATCTCATCGATGCTCCTTTTGTAATTAAGTCATATTGCAAGCCCGCGCGTGTGAGACTCGTCTCGCAGTATCGGTATTTATATACTGATATGTACTTTTGTACTGTATTTCGTATTTTATTGATTTTCGGAATATTTTAAAATTTTCCCAACTTATAGATTTTCTCCTTGATCGGCATATCGCCAGTGTACCATTGTATACCGACGACATGCATGTCACTCTTATTTTCTATTATACGTATTTTTAGTATACGTATACGGAATTCTGGCCTTTGTCAGGTGACCCGTGTTTTGACTTGTCTTTTTTAGCCTTGCTTTGGTTTAATTTTGACTTGGTTTAATTTGGTTTAGTTGGTTTGAGATGAGATGGTTTTTTATAAAATCCAAACTTCTCTCTCTCCTCCATTATTTCATTCTCTTCATCTTTTTTCTATTCAATTTTCCTCTAACCTAAGGCAAGTACATCTTGCCAAATGTTGGACAAATGTTATTTTGTTTGTTCTAAACTCTTCCTTACATAATTATAAGCCTCTTTAGTACTTAGCATTTTTGATTTTGGTAGATGATTTCTTGTAGATCTAAGCTTACTCAAATCTTGGTTTTCTTGGGTTTTGATCTACTAAACTTCATTATTTTCAAGTTTTGATTGTTCCATGTTGTAGAGAATTTGATTTTACTCAAAATGGACCTTTGAAAACCCGGATTTCGATTTGTTTTGAGTGATTTATGAACTTGGAAAGTTCATGGGTTCCATGAACACATGTTCTCGGATTGGGGAAGAAGAACAGTGCACAGCTGCTTTCCTTTGGGCGCATAGCCATTTGTATGCGCCCAAGGCCCCATGCTCCCTGATTGGGCGCATAGCCCTATATATGCGCACAAGGACTCCCCTGCCTAGGCGCATAGCCTTTATATGCGGCCGATTGCATCCTGTGCTCCCTGCTTGGGCACATAGTTTTCCTTATGCGCCACTTGCCATGAAAGATAGTCTCCAGACTTATCTTCCAATGCACTCTCCACCCTGTGGGTGCATGCATATGGGCGCATAGCTCTTGGCGCATGCCTTCCCTAAACACTTGACTCTCCATGAAACGACTAGCCATAGGCGCATAACCCTAGGCACATAGTTTTGGGCACATGCTCCCTACTTGGGCGCATGCCATTCCATGTGTATGTTACCCTAGGCGCATGCTCTCCTAGGACCATGTTGACCTTGGGCGCATGCTATCCATGATACCCCATTCTGACCTTGGCACCCTTCTTGGCCTTGGTGCCACATTGGCCCGTGTTGGCTGGCCCTAGCACGAATGACTGTTTTGCCCATTTGAGCTATTCAGATGTTAGTCTTGAAAAACACTCGGACACGAAGCTTGTAGATATTTGTTTTGGCTTCAAAATTTTCTCAGTTCACCTTATTAGAGTTCATATGCGATTGATAACTTAAATCATAGTTTTGACCTTTTGGCATGTTTTTTGTACTTGACGTTTTGAGGTTTTCTTCGGCTGCAATAAATTTTTTTAACATGATTAGATGATTTTGTACAGTTAGAGAATAATTTTACCTCTTATATTCTTAACACTAGCACAGATTCAATTGTTTTTTTATGCCAAGTAGTTACTTTTATTTATTCCTTCTCCCATGCCATAATATGTCTTTTATCTAACTCTTTCTACATGCGATCCTTATTGTCATGTTTGCTTATTCTTAGATAGTGGTCCGTCAGGGTGCACTCATGGTTTATGTCTTTTCTTTGCTTATTCTTAGATAGTGGTCCATCATGGCGCACTCATGTTACATGTCTTTCTTTGCTTACATAATAGTGACCCGTCGTGGTGCACTCTTAAACATGTCTTTCCTTGCTTACATGATAGTGGCCCGTAGAGGCGCACTCTTGACAAGTACTCTTTATATGACAAGTAAACCTAAGCATGACATGCTTAATCAAGATGCTGTTGCGACGACTATTTCCCCTTGCTAAGTAACTATTTTGGACACCGTGGTTAAGTTCTTTGTGTATGCGTGTACAAGCTACATGTCTCGTCTTGCATCATGTCTAGGATATAGATTCTTGATTACCACGGTCAGGGATTCATACTGAATCTGACTAGGATAATGACTAGATTGATCAAGTAGTCCATAAAGAGATTTCCCAGTCACATGCAATCCTATTATCTGGGTGCTTTAATTGGACTTGTAGCCTGCCGACGAGTAGGGCGCATTTCCAGCATGCTGTCATGTGTTGCACCCCCAAGTCACCTAATACAACTCACTCAACCTACGAAAGGATAACTCGGATAGTCTGCAGGGCTTGTGACTGTTGGAACATCTCATTGTATCTTGTAGTAATTAGGATTGTGATAACCCTAATTAGTTAACGTATCAAGCCGTTCTCATTTCTTGGTCGTGATTGATGGATGTAGTCCATTCCAGTTTAGTTTGTCTAGGCAGTGTCCGTATGTTTATTTTAGTATATTATTGTTTATGCTTTACTTTTGTCGATGAACGATCGGAGGCTAAGTTGTGTTCAGGAGAAGGGTTACAACTCCGGTCCTTGTTTGGTTTACGGGTTGTAACTTGGCTTTCGAAATAGCTCCTAAGTCATCTTATCATTTGTCGTCCTATTCAGTACTCATATGTTCTACATAATCTTATGCTAAACATTGATTGGAGAATTAAGTTCTGTTCAGGAGAAGGGTTACAGCCCCGGACCTGTTTGGTTTACTGGTTGTAACTTGACTTCCGGGATAGTTCCTAAGTCATCCTATCATTTTTATTCTATCTGGTTCTCACATGCTCACATGTTCAGTTATCTCACAAGCTTTACGTAATCTCCATGCTAAGTCAACATGCTCTCATGACCCGGCTGGCTCACATGCTTATATGATCAATTGATTTTACATATTCTCAAGCTTCCATTTACTTAACATGACTACATTATACATTATTTCACATGTTAATTACTTACGTCACATGATGCCGTACTTATTGTCTTTTCTATTCTTAGGATAAGTGCATTGGTAGTGCACGAGTCTCGATTCACATCTACTTATTGCTTTTCTAACCGTTGATATGTTAGTTATTGCTGGTTTTAGTCCATAATTTGGCTTCCTTTGTGGTACTTGCTATTTGGGGTCTGACCCTACTAGTTTTGTTTGGCCAGATCTATAGAGGATTCCGAAGGATCTTTCGTACCATCTACTCGACGGTGACTACCCGGAGCACCATAGTACCTGAGTGGGTTTCTTATTTCATTCTCCCACTTGATATGTACATTATTCTTTTGCGACGTTTAGCCTTCGAGCACGTGTTTAGCTCGTGTTTTGGTTCTTGATATTTAGCCTACGGGCCAAAACATGATGTGCATATTCTAGACTATAGCTAGAGCTTATCATGTATGACTATTACTCTTGCTAGTTCTCTATTTTGATATGACTAGCTTCATGATCATCCATGTATAAATAGTTTGGGACGCTTTACTATTGTATGTTTGATGATCATACTTCTTGTACATTGTATAATTGCATATGATTGAGATACCTAGGAATGCTTGACCTAGGATCGACTTTTGGCTTGTAGAAGTAACCCCCATGTCTTGACAGCTTATACGTAATTTCAGAGTACTGGTGTACTTTGGTATTACGTAGCTGGCCTTGTCCGTCCCGACATGCCAGTATTCTGGTTCTGGGGCGTGACGCAGGTTTTAGTGGTGGCCCATGCAGGTCTGATTTATCAGATATGTGGGGGTTACTGATATTTAGTTGTCTCAATCAAAATTATCCTTTATTGATATCCTTCGTATTATTCTCTATCTCTGATCCTTTGACCTGATATCTGTCTTGATCGTTGATCTCTTCTGTCACGACCCGCACCCTAGAGTAAGGGCATAAGAAGTGAATACGCCCAGCCTATGCCGCAGTGTCGCGGTAGAACGTTGTCCTAGGTCATAATGTCTAACAATATAAGGTACCTGTACAGTATATACACTCCGAATGGAGGACAATACAGAAATACAGTCTCAATCACAACTAAGGTAGAAATACGATGAGGTAGATAGATATGAAATGAATCCACAAAAGATACAAATAGATAGAGAATAAGTGTCTAAGATATCACAGCAATCCAAAAACATCCAAAGCTCAAATACAATAATCCAGAGAAATAAGTACAACTAAAAAGACAACTCTAGACTAAAGGTGTGTCGTCCACTGCTAATGGATCCTGCTGGAAATCCAAGTCACAACTATCCTCTAAGGATGTCCCATAATATGTAGTACAGAGCACCTCGTCCTTATCCTCTATAATATTTTCAACAGGTCCAGTCAGGACAGAGCGAGCACAATACATCTCACGCAAATCATAACAGGTTAGGAAATATAAACATGTTAGAGAGTAAGATACATGAAACTGAAAGAACAACATGGTATAAAAGAGAGAACTGCAAGTAAATAGCTACTATAAATAAAGAACTATCAGTGACTAGTGAATCAAAGTACAAGATAAACATGTGAACAGCTGGAGGTGATTCATGGCTATACTAAAGAGTTGATTCATAACTACACTACTTTGGAATCATTCACATGTTTAGTTCTACTCCTCCTTTTCCAATCAATACACAAGGATCCATTCAAGTTACGTTAAGATTCATGACTACGCTACTGACTCATAATGAGTGATTCATGAATAGATTCGTGAAGGCTCTGTGATTCATGAGAGTACATGAGTCACAAGCAGATTCATGATAGATTCATGATAGTAGAAGCATGAGATACATGATGTAAGTGAAACACACAAGACATGAGTATCCGATGCTCCCGAGAGGGATAACATCTCATGAAGGGATCCATATAGTACCAATCCGTGTTACCAACGTAACAGCTTCAAGTAAAGTAATCTAGAGCAAGAATATAATCCTAATCAAGTTATGAAATGATCAAAGAATGTACTCGCCTGCTATCTGTATGTCTGAAGAAGATATACTATCTGAGGAGAGTGTCTGACTCCTATTAGAACAGCACAAGTCACAACATATCCAAATGGTAAAATAGACTGCTATAATGCATTCTACATGATGTTTGGGTCAATCTAGGCTAAAGTCAACCTTTGGTCAACTCTAGTCAACTACACTAGTCAAACTAGGTCAACTAGGTCAAACCTAACCCAGACAAGTCTCACTAAGCCTAACCATACCTATCCTAGCATTCACACACCATCACAATGTTATACAAGCTATCCATACAATCATGTGTATACATTACCATATACACATATGAATACCTATAGGATCCATATAGGCTATATGCCATATACAATCTATATTGGCAACACACAATTTATTTACCACATCCACATAAATACTAATCATATAGGTAATATATATACATATTACATATTTATCACACAAGATTATTGATATTATATATATATATATATATATATATATATATATATATATATATATATATATATATATATATATATATGTAAGAAAGAGAGATCGGGTGACATGTGAGTGCATATATGTGTTTGTCCTGTGTGTGTACATGTATATAGGTTCCTGTGTGTGTGTATGAGTGTAGTGTGTTATCAGTACAACATAGGGTTTTAGGTTAGTGTACATATGTGTGTAGCATGTGTGAGTGAGTGTACTGTTGGTAGGGTGATGTGTGCATGTGGTTTACAATGTGTGTTCTCAGTTTTTAGGTGTAGCAGTAGTGTGTGTGTGTGCACATTAGAAATCAGTGCAACAGCCCAGTTTTCAGGTTTAACCATGAAATCGATTTCAGTTGAGTTGAGTGATATCAATGTGTTCTCATATTTGTGTAATGTGTGTAGATATGTATGAGTGTGTGAGTGACAGATATCATTGGTGTTCTCAGCTTGTGTGAATGTGTGTGTGAGAAATCAATGTGTGAGTGTGTGTGTATAGATGTCAGTGGTGTGTGTGTAGGGAAATCAACATAGGTTCTCAGGTTTACATGTGTGTGTGTGTGAAGAACCCAGTGCACACATGACAGTTCTCAGGAAAACAGCCCAAAGCATTTCGAAATCCAGTGATCATGCAATTCGAAAACCCAATGCACCTAGCTAACATTAATCCTATCATGCAACTTGACTCAGATGTATATAGGGAAACAACATTGCAATACATCATCAACAAAAATCATTAAACCCAATTTAAACTCAAAAAACAACTAACAGCCCTAGGTATCAAAATTTGGGGAATCCTAAATTCGAATTCAAAATTCAACTAATAATCAAATTAATTGGTTGGTAATTAAAGTGTCACATGTGAGTTTGTCATAGGTGTGTCCTAGTGTCCAAAACTGGACACAAACGTGTCCAAGACCATTCCAACACACGAGCCACACAATACAGTGGACAGTCTCGTGCACGTGTTCTCGCGTTCGTGGACACGACACACGACACGTGTGTCCACGTCCACGTATAGCCCAACTATGGCTACACACTGCACACACCACGACGTGTCCCCGTGGTGTCCTGTGCGGACACGAGACGCGTGTCAGTACGTGTCATGTGACAGTGTGCGCACCATGCGTATCCAGTGCAGGTCAGATTGCTCCTCGTGTAGTGCACCATATGATCCCAAATTTTAGGAGGGTGATACATACATTGCCCCAACACTCTCCCTAAATTTCCTGTGTCCATGTGTCCTATACGAAGAGCACTCACAGTCGGGCAACAGGACACTTCCCGCGCGTGTGTAGTGGGCGTGTTCATGTCCTGTTTGGACACGGACACGGCTCAAAATTAACTCAGTCATGGGGGAAATTAATATGCATATATAAATCAACATTTACATTCAACACTTTTCAAAAATAGTAAAGTAAAATCCATTGGGCATTTTCACAAACACCTAGAACTAGGTTATGATACGTGTCCGATACGGACACGAAATCAATGCAAACTTACACAAATCATACACCACAATTAGGGGACACCTAGATCTAGGCTACCATGCAAAGAAATCAGGAAGAATGATGAGTTTGAGGGGTTTACCCAAAGAGTGTCAATCTCAAAAAAAAGCTTCAATAGAGGGGGTTCCTCCTTGTTAGCCAAAAGCTCCAAATTGTTCCCAAACTAAAATTCCTCTCCTTGAACATCAAGTAGAGGCTGATTAGATTCTATTTCAAAAGATTTGAATCAAAAAGGAATTAAAATGAGAGAGTTATGAATTGGGGAAGAATGGAAATTACCTCTCCTTTCAAAAAGTTGCAATGTTACAAAAGAGGTAAGAACAATAAAAGAGACTTTATAGTGGGGGGAATCCCAATGTGGCTGGCCTAATAAAGGTGGAATTAGGGTTAGGGTTTTGGCTAGTGGGCTTGGGCCAAGTTTTATTGGTAATGGAAATCACTTCTTAAGTCAAAATCCTTGAACCTAATCTTTTATTCTCCTATTTAAAACTTGATTCTAAATGACTTAACTTGGATTGACTTAAGTTAGACTAGGGTCCCACCATGCTAATCAAGTCACCATAGCTAGAGTCAACATCTAGGTTAGTCTCCAAAGTCTCAACTAGCAAAAGTCAAAAATAACAATCATCACTTCAATAATTCAAAATAAATTCCAAAATTTACAAAATGACTAAAATACCCTCAAGCTAAAATGTGCTAGTGACAAATCTACCCTCCTTAAAAGAATTTCGTCCTCAAATTAAAAGACAAAACTAAACTGATGAGAAGGATAGACAATCATACCTCATGGTCCAAAAAGATATGGGTATCGCTCGCGCATCTCATCCTCCGCTCCGAGGTAGACTCTCCTGAAGAATGATGCCTCCATGCGATGCGAACAAAGGGTATCACCTGGTTTCTCAGTACCTTCTCTCGGCGATCCAGAATCTCAACTGGCTTCTCTGGATAACTGAGAGTAGGTCCCACTCAATCTCCGAATGGTCAAGTACATGGCTAGGATCAGCCACATACCGTCTCAACTGTAACATGGAATACGTTGTGGACACCCACTAGTACAGGTGGCAAGTCTAGCCTGTATGCCACGTCACCGACTCTTCGCTGATCACGAAAGGTCCGATGAAGTGCGGGCTAAGCTTCCCACCTCCACCAAAATGTATGGTACCACGAGTCGGAGATATCCTCAGAAAAACTATGTCTCCGACCTAACACAAACAAGGTCTCAAGTTACAAAAATCAAACATGATCAAACAAACACAAACAAACAACCTACTTCTAATCCTATCTCTAATATGTACTCACACTCCAAAGGCCTCCGGTGGCTATCGGCCCAATGCCGATGTCTGTCCTGCGCCACGCGAAGTCTGTCCCTGATGAGCTTCACCTTCTCGGCTACGTCAACAACCATCTCAGGTCCTAATAAAGCTCGCTCCCTGACATCATCCAGGACAAGGGTGTACGACACCTACGCCCGTACAATGCCTCGAAGGGTCATCTCAATGCTGGCCAAAACTGTTGTTGTAAGCAAACTCCACCAAGTGCAGGTGATCCTCCCAGGATCCTCCGAAATCTAAGACGCACGTCTGCAACATATCCTCGAGCGTCTGAATAGTCCTCTCTGACTGTCTCCGTCTGAAGGTGGTACGCAGTACTAAACTTGAGCTGAGTGCCCAAACTAGTCTGCAGACTCCGCTAGAAATAGAAAGTAAAGCGACTATCCCGATCCGAGACAATGCTGACCGGAACTCCATGAATCCTGACAATCTGTCGTATGTACATCTCTGTAAGCCTTCAGTAGACGTATCCACTTTAAATGGCAAAAAGTGGGCTAATTTGGTCAACCTATCTACGATGACCCAAATCACGTCTTTCCTCCTGGTGTATGCGACAATCCAGAAACAAAATCCATCGTGATGTGCTCCCACTTCCACTCTGGAATGGCAATGGCTGCAACAAACCTCCTGGCCTCTGCCTCTCTGCCTTGACCTACTGACAGACCAAACAACTGGCTATGAAGCGTGCTACCTCCCGCTTCATCCCATACCACCAAACGCGCTCCCTCATATCCCTGTACATCTTGTTGACACCAGGATGTATAGAGTACTGAGATCGGTGGGCCTTCTGCATGACCTGTTCCCTGAGCTCTCCACTGGGCACACACAGCCTGAACCGTGCCTCAAAGCGCCATCCTCTACAAGAGTAAACTCATCATCCACCAGCCCTGCTCAATGCTCTCGGATACACCGCGGAGCAACATCCTCGAACTGCGTCGACTTGATCCTCTCCATCAAGTCCACTGAATCTGAAGGCCCCACATCTGCATCTGAACTCTGGCACAATCACTCAATCCTAGGCTCTCCAAATCTGCTATCAAGTGATGATCCATAGTCAAACACATGGTTATCGGATACATACTCAAGGCATCGGCAACCACGTTGGCCTTCCTGGGTGATACTGTAGTAAATGTCGAAGTCCTTCATCAACTCCAACCACCTGCGCTGCCTCATATTGAGCTCCTTCTGTGTAAACACATACTTCAAGCTCTTATGATCTGTGAAGATCTCCACCCTCTCTCCGTATAAGTAGTGTTTCCACAACTTCAAAGCAAATATCACTGCTGCCAACTCCAAGTCACGGGTAGGGTAGTTCTTCTCATGGGGATGTAACTGCATGGAAGAATAGGCAATCACCTTCCCATGCTGCTGCAACACAACCTAAACCCTTCACTGAGGCATCACTGTAGATAGTGAACCCTCCCGATCCTGATGGCAATGTCAGAATCGGAGCTGTCGTCAGCAGCTTCTTCAACTCATCAAAAGTGACCTGACACTCCTCTGACCAAACAAACTCTGCATCCTTCCGGTCAGCCTAGTCAACGGCTCTACAATCCGGGAGAAATCCTGTACGAACCTCATGTAATAGCCCGCCAGTCCCAAGAAGCTCCTGATCTCTGCTACTGAACTTGGTGCGACCAAGCCTCAACTGCCGTAATCTTCTTGGTCCACTGAGATCCCATCTCCAGTCACCACATGACCCAAGAAGTCAACTCTGTCCAGAAAGAACTTGCACTTCGAGAGCTTGATAAAGCTTCTCCCTCCTGAGTGTCTCCAGAACCACTCTAAATGCTCCTCATGCTCCTCCTCAGTCTTCGAGTACACCAGGATATCATCGATGAACACCACCACGAACTTATCCAAGGACTGGTGGAACACCTTGTTCATCAAGTTCATGAACACCGTCGGAGCGTTGGTCAGCCCAAATGGCATAATCAAGAACTCAAACTGCCCATACCGCATCCTGAATACGGTCTTCAATATCCTCCTCTTCACCTTTACCTGATGATAACCTGACCTCAGATCAATCTTCGAGAAAACCCGAGCTCCGCTCAACTGATCAAGAGATCATCGATCCGCGGCAGTGGGTATCTGTTCTTGATCGTAGGTTGTTGAGTGCCCTGTAGTCGATGCACATCCGTACCGACCCGTCCTTCTTCGGTACAAAGAGTACCGGTGCACCCCAAGGTGAAAAACTAGAACGGATGAAGCCCTTGTCCTGCAGCTCATCCACCTACTTCTTCAATTCCACCAGCTCACTGTTGTTCACTCGATAGACATGCTGAGAAATTGGTTCTGTGCCGGGAACCAAGTCTATCGAGAACTCAATGTCTCTATCCGGTGGAAGTCCTGACAACTCCTCTGGAAAGACGTCCATGAACTCCGCAATCAAAGAATGGGGAGCCGCTGCTCCTCGACTGAAACTTCACAGAAAAGTCTGATGCTCTGCTTGCCTGCCGTCGGGTGAACTCGAACTCTGGCTCTCCTGGCACTCCGAACAGAACTCTACCCCCACGGCAATCTATACTGGCGTAATGCCTGCTCAACCAATCCATACCTAATACGATATCGTAGTTCGGTAGTGGCATTACGAGCAGACTCACCTCCAACTTTCGGCCTCCCAAATAATACTCCGCCCTCTGCAAACATCAATCACAGGATAACACCACCCCCCGTCATGATCTTGCAGGTCCTAGGTAATGTTTCAGATACAAGGCAGTGTCTAATAGCAAATGATACTGACACAAAACTGTGAAAAGCCCCAAAAAATAGGGCAAAAGCTGGAATGAGTCGAGAAGAACCGAACCTGCGATCAACTCCCAATGGCCTCTGCATCCTCGGCCGCCATGATGAAAGCTCTCCCTGTTGACCTCCCCGGGCCTGCTGCTGATGCTGGATGAACCTCTGTTGTTGAGTCTGCAGTGGTCCCTTCTGCTTCCCCGCCGGAGCCTTGGCTCCCGCTCCCTGCACTGCTCTGTCTGTGAACTGAGAGCACTCCTTCAGCTGATGATCAACTGCTCCATAAAGTAGGCACCTACAAATCTCTTCCTGCATTTGCTCCACCCGTGCCCTGGCTTCTTGCAGTAAGCACAGCTGGTGGACTGCTGTCTCGGTGCCTGATGTGTACCCTCGGCTGCTGATGTTGTACCTGCTGGAAGGGTGTACGGCCCTTCTGCTGGAACTACTGCGGCTGGAACTGCTGCGGATGCATCTGCCTCTACGGCTGCTGGTGCTGAAAATGAGGCCTCTTGGCCTGGCCTCCGCTACTGCTGGCTCCCTGGAAATCCTGGCCTCTCTTTAGTTTCATCCCCAGGTCGTCCTCGCTGCCATGTCTCCTGCAAAGATCTCCGCGAAGGTAGCATTCCGGTCACTCTTAGTCAGTGACCGAACCTCCTCGATCAACCCTCGACGGAACTTCCTAACCTTCGTCTTCTAAGTCAGATCATCTATAAACTGGCCAACCGGCAAACTCACCGACGTACTCTGCAACTGTCTGGTTCCCCTGAACCAGTCTCTCGAACTACGTCCGATGCCTCCTAGTGCCACATCCGAAAAGAACTGTTCCTTGAACAGCTCCTTGAACTGCTCCCATGTCTGACCCTCTGTTCTCACTCGGGGATCTGTCTGGTACAAGGTACGGGTTAGGTCCTGCATCTGACTGCCCGCTGCCTCAATATGAAGTCTGGTTGGTATCTCCGCCAGTCGAAAATCTCCTCGATGTGCTCAATCCAGTCATCTGCGTAGTGTATGCCCTCGGTACCTAGGAAGTCTCTAGGGTGCATCTTCTCGAAGTCCTGAATATCCTTCTCCCTCCGGTGAGGCTGCTGCTGTGGCCCCTGAGTAGCCACCATCTCCACAGTCGTACGGACCAGCTGATGGGCCTCATCGATCCTCTGATGGAAGTCGGCAGTCTGACGCTGCTGCTGCTGCTGATGAGACTCTAAAATCCACTCCACGAAGGAGAATAGATGAGCAGCATCTACCATCCCCACAGGTGGAGGCTGCTACGGCGGAAGGATCTCAGGAATCACCGGGCTCTGCCTCCTAACTGGTGGAGGGGCTCCTCTGAAACCAATTGAAACACCCACCCCAGCTGGCAAAACTAGGGCTGCAGTACTGGGGCTGGCTGCTGAGGACGAGAGGTGGCAGACCTCTCATCAGTGTCCCCCGGTCCGGGGCGATGCGTTCTCGCTCGATAACCATCTTGGAGACACGATCAAACAAGAAACAATTTCTGAGAATGAGTCGAAATATCAAAGGAGGACAGTTTA
>JANAVB010000752.1:0-45128 GCA_029216955.1 Iris pallida | reverse complement strand
CTCACCTTGAGTTTACTTCGGCGAGAGAACTTGTTGGTCGCGCTAGACGTCGCCTACGCGATTACCTGAAATCGCACAAGCAACCGATTAGAACATTGCATTATTCAAGGAGTTCGATAGGAAATGCGAGTTCGAAATGCAAGTCATGAAAACCATCGAAAACATTCACGAAAGCGCCTTCAGAAAACAAAGCCAAAACCAACGCAAGCGGCGTGAAAAGCAGAGCAACGGGAGGTCTCTCCCGACTCAGCCGCAGAGTCAATCCTCGAGGCGCAACCCGCTGAATATGGGACTTGGTTCCGAAGAAGACATTCCATAACGAGGAATGGATCTTAATTCAACCGTTCCCGTTCGATCGACTCGGTCGATCCCGACCTATCGGTCCCGACCGAATCGATAGTGACAGTGTTCCTTTCTCGCGCACCCCGTGGACAGAGTACGGGACACGATGTAGGGACAGGGCACTACATTAATTTTGTGTTTAGTACCACATGACTCCATTTGTAAGGTTTCATTTAAGCTGCAATAGTTTCAACTGAATATACGCGATGAGAAACCTTAAAGGAACCGTTACCAATAATATTTGGATTAAAGATAGACTGAACATATTATTTCCAAATAAACAATGATAACCAGATTTGTTCATTAAGGAAACTGAAACTGAATTTCGTCTAAAAGACGGTACAATAAAAGTGTCTATCAAATCCAAATAATAATCGGTTTCTATTAATAACCTAAAATGTATTATTGCTTCCATTTCTACCAATTTGCCGCCACCCACATAGATGTAACTTTTACCATCAATTGGCTTTCGGTAGCTCAGACAACCTTGTCTATAAACACTAATGTGGGTAGTAGCACCAGAATCTAACCACCATGTGTTTCTAGGTATTAAATCTAAATTAATCTCAGATCAAACCAAATTTTGAATTGTACTTTTCTTTATATGTCATGCGTGGTACTTTGTACATTTATTCCTTATGGGTCCTGTCATATCACAAAAGAACAACTCTTAGTTTTATATTGTTGTTTCTTTTGAGCTGGGCCCCTTAGCAGCTACTGTATTAATTTTCTTTTTGTCCTTAAAGTTTATCTTATTAAACATGAAAATTAAAATCTTATTGACAGATATTGTAGCAACATTAATTATAAAGAGAACAAAAATAAACAAACAAACATGCTCTAATTAATAACCAAAGAATAAAATATAGTCAAACAAATTCAAATAATAGTGAACCCCATCTTAAGATACCTAGTACATCATTAATATTAAGTCTTTGGACAGTGATATTAACTGCAAAGTGGTACTCTTGGTGTAATGATTAAACGTTGACAATAAGTCATGTCAAATAATAAGCCTATATTTGGATCGGGTTATTATTCACATGTAAACCTTATAATTGTCACATATTTATCACCACAAGTATGTGTACAATTCGGCCAAATATTAACCTTCCTTTGGGCCGGCTAATACCCGCATGCATATTTATAAGATTATTACTCAAATAAAGTAATCAAAAGCATAAGTATGAATTTTAATTTGACAAAATTGGATATTATCAACATAACAAAAATTCATGTAATAATCTACTTAGGATATGCATCCAAGAAAAAGTCATAGACATTAACTGAAAATGATAACTCCAAAATATATATTCAAATTGGACATATTTTGTCTAAACTGAGCATTATTAGCACCTCCTTCCTCTTTAAGTATCCAAATTGGGTACAATACATGTGCTCTCGCCCAATCTGCACCACGGCACGACGAGATACACATGACCTATCTGACTCCTCATCCCACTTGAATAAACAAACTTGCCATAAATAAGCACATGCTGTTGAGCAGAGAAACAAAGCCTCACTCATAGTGTTGTAAGAAGAACACAGGAGAGAACATGCCGGAGTACTGCGTCACCGGAGCTACAGGCTTCATCGCCTCCCACCTCGTCCGAGCACTGCTCGCCAGTGGCCACACCGTGCGAGCCACCGTCAGAAACCCAGGTGACAACCAGGAAACAAAAAAGAAACAGAGAAATCTTATTTTCCTGGACCGGCTAACTATTGCACTAATTAGTTATCACTCTCTTTGATTACATTACATTTTTTGCTCAGAGGACGCGGACAAGGTTGGCTTCTTGAACAGCATGGACGGTGCCAAGGAGAGGCTGAAGCTGCTGAAGGCTGATCTCACGGTGGAGGGGAGCTTCGACGAAGCTGTCGACGGCGTCGATGGCGTCTTCCACACCGCCTCCCCCGTCTTTGTTCCTCAGGATGGCAACATCCAGGTAATATGTGATGCGAGTTGGCAACTGTTTTCAGATAGTATGTGTGCAACATTTTTGTTTGTTCTGTTGCAGGAACATATGATCAATCCAGCCATCCAAGGCACGCTGAACGTGCTCGGGTCCTGCACGAGAGCGAGCTCGGTGAGGCGAGTCGTCCTCACCTCTTCCTGCTCCGCCATCAGGTACCGCTACGACACCGCTCCGGACTCGCCCCTAAACGAGTCGCACTGGAGCGATCCTCAGTACTGCCAGAAATACGATGTGAGCTCCCTCACCTTCCATTCTAAGTCCCTCTTAAATTTATTTATTTCTTCTTCTTGCTATTCATATCTCCAAACCATTATGTAACAGCTGACGTGGATGTCACGTTAGTTGTCACTTAAGAAGGAATAGTTTGGAGGTACGAATGGTATTATTATTATTATTTTCCGATTCTAAGAAGATTTTCTGACGTTTCTGACGTCTCGGCGTCAGTTGTGGTATGCGTATTCGAAGACGATGGCCGAGAAGGCGGCGTGGCAGATGGCGAAGGAGAAGGGCATGGACCTGGTGGTGGTGAATCCGGCGCTGGTGATAGGGCCGCTGATATCACCTCTGCCCACGAGCACCCTAGGGATAACCCTGTCCATCTTGAAAGGTTCGTTCAAGAAAAACTCCATGGCCATGTGAAGGCTGTTGGCTGTGTGTATGTGTCCCTCACCATTATATCTCACATCGGTTGTGGTGTGGACTTAATGGTGCATATATTACTTTGCTATTGTGTGAGAGGCCTGTGGGTCACACGCGCGCATCGAACCGAGCCGATTATACATGAGTTTTTGCTCATGTGTGTGTGTGAAAACACATACACACAGCCAACACAGGCATCCATCCATATTGGTCCCCTTCCCGCAAAATAACCTAACCTAACCTAACATGATCCTCCTGGTGTCCCAAACAATCATGTCATGCAGGGGAGTCTCCTTCGTATCCGAACATGACGATAGGGTTCGTTCACATCGACGACGTGGTTTTGGCCCACACCATGGCCATGGAGGACAGCAGAGCGTCGGGGAGGCTGATTTGTTCCGGCGAGGTCGCTCACTGGTCCGAGATAGTCGAGATGCTGAGGGCAAAATATCCAACCTATCCATTGCCCACAAAGTGAGTAGTATTCCGCCACTGTCACAAAAATCTGTAACTTTACCATGTCTGCTGTACTTGAAATAAGTACAATTTATCGTTCAAATTCTATATCAGAAAATTCCATTGAGAGCATTATACTCTTTTATGATAGAAATTTTTTGACTTGCCTTCCATTTTGTTTGTCCGAATTAATGGTGCATCCCACTGTTTCATATTAATGTACATCACCCTCTACATTGGACGGATTCTGTCAAAAATATTTTTTGGGACAAAAATGCCCTTGTCTTCTTCCTTCCTCTTTCCTCTAACCTCCTCCCCGTGGCCACCGCCATCGCTTCCCGCCTCTGCTCCCCCCCCCCCCTCCCGTCTCTGCTCCCCCCCTCCGCCACCGTCCCCTCCCTCTCCCCCTTTCCCTCCTCACCTTCGCTCTCCCCTCCACCACCGCCCCCCTCCCTCCGCTCCCCCCTCCCCTCCCTGCAGCAGCAGCAACGGTGGCGGCAGCAGCAGCAGCAGCGGCGGGGGCGACAGCAGCAGCAGCAGCAAGCAGCGGAGACGGAGAGGAGGGGGGAGCGGGGCGGTTGCCGCGGGGGGGGGGGGGGGGGGGGGGGGGGGGGGCGGTGGCCGCGGAGAGGGGAGAAGAAAATATGAGGAACATTTTGGTCCAAAATTTTTGGTCAAAACGTTTGACCGTTAATTTTTGACGAAATTCGTCAAATATGGTGGGTGATGTACATTAATACAAAATAGTGAAATACACCCTTAATTCGGACCAATAAAGTGGAGGACAAGTCATAATTTTTTTTTCATGAATTTGTTCTGAGAGCATAAATTTATGATAATAGAAGAAAAACGTAAAGACTTTTTCTTTGTTATGAAAAGAAAATGTTCTTCTGACGCATATATTCTTCCGCTCAGCGAACAGTCAGCGTTAAATAATAATGTGTAGAAATTGTCCTTCATAATAGTGTTTTTATTATATAATTGTTGGAAGAACTCCACAGTTGTATTTTTTTTGTCATAGAGAAATCCAACGGCTATAACTTGCAAGTGTTACATTTTCAGCATTCTTACAAGGTCTATATTTTTTTTACAACAATCATAATCAACAAGTAGCGAAAAAATTTAATATATGCAAAAAAAAGAAAGTCCTTCGGAAGAACATTTTTTTCCCAAAAAATAGAACGTTTTTTCCCCAAAAATACTCTCTTCTGCAGCACTTATTTCTTGATCATAGTTTTTTTTTTTTTTTCTTTTTGAAGCGTACTCTCATTTATTATGCCGTTTAGATTCGTTTTGGGTCTCAAAATCTAATTTGTGAAAACTTTATGCTCCCAGAACAATTTTATGAAAATTTGATGCTCCCAATGTAATTTTTCCTGTATAATGAATGAACCCAGGTCTAATGAGAGGGAGGGAGATAGCAATCCACATAGCATGGACACCACAAAGATCCACAAACTCGGCTTCCCTGCTTTCAAAAGTATCCCTCAGATGTTTGATGACTGCGTGAAGAGTTTCCAAGAGAAGGGGCTCCTGTGAAGCACAATGAAGCTCTGGGTCCGCAAGTCTTGGTCATTTCCAGCAGATTTAAAGAAATAATATATCATTGTCTTTTTGTTTCCACTGTGCTATCTAGACTTCAAGCGAAAAACTTTTGATAAATAAGCAATTGAAGCATATCATAGGCATTATTACTTCACAGGCATTAGAAAGACTGCAAGCAATTAACCCATCTGCTTGTGTGACTTTGTGTCTGTGCAGTTCAAGACATGGATCCCAGCAGCACAATATACAGTAATGACAAACTGCACCTGTCATAGGCATTAGTATTTATAATTCGGAAATACAATTTGACCCGCCATTAGGGTGACCGTCAATGAGTTGCAACCCACGTGCCCTCTCCCCCCTATTTGCTCCCGTCTCTATCATGTCCCCACCTTCTTAAATTTCGGTCAATGGAGAGCTGTCACGTGACCTTCTTAAATTTATTAGGGTGTAGTCGATGTGGGACTATGGACATTGACCCATGTTTGGGGACGGAGACACTTTTTCTGTAAACTTGAAATAGCATAATCGATTGAAATATTTGCGAAGAAGATGTAGAGTAACATCTACTAGGGACATTATATTTTGTTGCTTGTATCTGTTTCTGCTGAACGGGAAAGAAATGGACGTTGGCTGCGGAATAATGAATAACTGGAGTCATTTTGTGTGTGTATAGCCTTCAACATTTAGATATCTGCCCCGATCTATGATGTTCATTCTTTTTGAACTGCACAGAAGAGGCTTGAGTAAAATTTATTAGTCCCGGGGAATAATTTTTCGATGGAAAACTGATTTATGCAATACTTCAAAGAAGGTGCACGACAGAGATCCCGGAGAATTCTGTGAAACGAAATCGATTGTAACACTTCGAAGAAGGCACAAAAGATTTCGGTAGCAGCAACAGCGAATATCTACTAACAGTTCCTGATTAGATCAGAACCGTACTCGTTCAGAACGAGATAAAAGTGGATGTTCAGAAGATGAAATGGATGGAATGAGAGAATGGCATGATGGGGTGAATGGTCACCGGCGCTCAAAGCTTGATTCGCCCCCACACGAACAGCTTCCAGGAACCAGCAAGTTCGACAGAGAACTTCGGAATACTCTACTCTTCTGACTCCTCGGATGGCGCAGACTCCCTATGCTTCTCTCTTCTCTGCTCTTAACTCTGGAAATATTTCGTAAGAAAATTATGAATGCGCACTCCTGAGAGAGAGAGAGAGAAGAGAACCATTTATAGGTGCATGTAGTAACTGCCCAGTCTACGAAACGTTCGGGATGTAGGAAAAATCGCTCAAGAATGTTTCGTAACCGCTCAAATCGTGCACATACACGATTGAACCAACTGGCGTACAACGTGCGCCAATTGTGCATAGCACTAGCTAACTGCGCACAGCGCGCCAACTGTGCGAGTGCGCACATGCGCACCCGCTGCGCCAACTGTGCATACTCGCCCAATGCGCACCCACTGCGCCAACTGCGCACATCCACACAATACGTACTACGTGCAAATTTTGCACAAACCGTCGCACGAACTGGCTGCACAAACGGGCGTACGATTGGTTGCTTAGAGGCTCGCACAACGAGCGCAACTTAAGCGCACTATGCACCTAGCGACGATGCTGACATGCTTAGTGCGCCACATTATGCCTCATAAGCCTATGAGTTTGAGTCCGAGGTCGCTAAGCCCCTACGGGGCTTAGCTCCAAAGAAAATTAATTCCAAAAGCAAAAAACATTAATGCTTTAACATTGAGTCTTATCCGTACCTCCTAGTAAAATTATCCACATGGTTCCCTCCTTAGGGTCCCCACCCATGTGCATACCTCAACAACACACCAAGTATATATTGAGATATACTTCATGGTGCATTTCCAATGTGGGACTAAATACTAGGCTTGTATTGAGAGCAAGCACTCTCTACATGTCAAGGGAAAGCTCCAACAATCCTCCCCACATATCTCGATATCTGGATTTGAGTGTTCCTGACAGTAACTATCCATCATGCATTAGGATAGATGTCGCTGACGACTTGAATCTTTTCGCTTGGTTCAAACAATAGACTATAATACAAGAATGGATTAAGCCTTAAATTCTGCACCATAGCTGCAATTCTTTTCACTCACATAATGTAGTCACATGTGCTACTGGATGCACATTAAAGGCCCTGTGCTAGCCTGGTTTCAGTGTATTATTTTGGACGTCTACAAATTTATCCTCAAGAGACGGCCTGCTATCTCTGTCCATACACTATAGGTGAGTTCTTTATTTGTAACTACCACTTTTCTAAAATGAGAATAATTTTGAACTTTTTTGAAATTTATTATTTTAGTTATTATTTAATGATTAAATCATGTTAGTGATATCAATTGGTGAATTCTTGATTATTTTTATATTATTTAATTTAATATATTGTGATTTTGTCATTAGCTAGTAAAACCTTAGAACTACTTTGCCTAGAGACTAACCATGATCCTTGGGACCTAACTAATGGACTTATACTAGTTAATAGGACTCTAATTATGTTAGAATGACTAATAAAGGATAGTTGTGACTTGATTAATAAGCCACTTGGGACCTTCTTCTAAAAAGGCCTTTAAATGACAACTAGAGAGACCTTTAGCCATTGTAGCCAATCAAATCCTAGTCCAACCAAGGTGGTCGGCCATAGCAGCCTAGAGTAGCCCTCTTTGCTATATATAGCATCATTAGCCCCCTTCTTCCCCCTTTCATTGAAACCCTAACCTTAATTTGGTGTTCTTTCCCAATTTGCTCCCAACATCCAAATTAATTCCAAATTTACCCAAACTAATTGCAATCTCTTCCTCATGTAGAGAGTAAGCTTCTATTGGCTAGCTAGGAGGAATTTGGAGCAATTTGACCATTGGAGCTTGGTGGAGGCTATATCTAGAGTTTTCATTGGGATTCTAACTCCCAATTGGTAAGAGCCCTCTAAACCCTCTAAATTTTTTTCATTAGTATAGATGCAGTCATTTAGGGTTCCCCTTTGCATTAGGAATGCCTTGAGTCAATTTGAGTCCATTTGGAGTACGTATCACGGGTGTATCTCACCTTATCGAATATGCACTCCAAGTGTTTGTCGAAATGACCCTATGAGCATTCATAGCTCTAATCTCAGTATTGAGCCTTGTGATAGGTTTGTATTGCTATGAATTATATGTATCATGGTTACCTAGTGATTTAGTATAGTTTTAATGTGTGGAATTATAAATAGGAATTTGAGATATGTGTGCATAGCCTTGTTATAGTCCACCCTGAACATTTCAGTTCACCTTTCTTGAGTTCAGTTCTTAGTGTCTGTCCATCTTGTTTAGTATACTTTCACTACTGTCTTATATTACAGGTGCTCTGTTCACTGAATTATAGGAGTGCAGTCCTTGGTTGATGTTCAGTCCTCTGCTAATTCCTTGTTATGTCCACTGTGTTGACATTGCAGTCCATCATAGGTATAACAATCTCTCCATTATGTTTAGCCATATTCTTATGGTTGTTCATTCCCTTGGCATCACTGTGACCAGTCCCCATTGTATTGTTCTGACCTTTCGAACAACAGAGGTCAGTCCACACTATTGGTAGGATAGATTTAGAACTTAGTTTCAGACCTCCTTGAACTTGCCCACCCATTCATTAGTTAAGTTTAGGATATTGGAAGTATTTATCCTAGAGAGCAGTGGATGCATGGAGGAATTGGCCAATGGCTAGTACCAAGGGTGTGAGACAGAGAGTGAGGTGAGGTTATATAGTGAATTCAAGTGAGAGGTTGAGTACAGTGATGGGATTAGTGAGTAGCAAATATTACATTGGTTCATAGGTTGTTTAGTCCAGTTTCCTACCCTCTTAGTATTATGTCCTGCATATCCCTCATTCAAACTTTTGAGTATCAGACCACTGATACTTGAGTTTAGTCCACATTATCCTACATTGTTCAATCTTGGTTTAGTTAGATGTTGGTCCTGCACACACTCATCTGTCTAGTTTGCCTATTACATTGGTTCAGGATGGAGAGTGAAGGGCTTACTTTTTAACTTCAATTCCTATCTTAGTTCAGTCTAGGAAGATGTTGTACTCATATAAGTATCTGTCCCTTCGAATTGAACAATCATTCCATTTTAATGTTCAGACCTTGTAAACATTTATCCATTTTGGCTTTGGTTCTGTCCCCAGGATATAAATGTTCTGTCCACATTCCTTTGATATTTGCCTCCACCCACATGTGTTCTGTCCACTCAAAATAAGGTCGAGTCCCCATTATATGTTAGCCTATATTTCCTTCAGTGTTCAGTCTATATTATTTGTTCTGTCCTATTGAACCTCTGAGTTCAGTCAATGCCATTCATTTAAAGCTCAGGTCCAAATACTTTACCTTGTCCATGTTGCATATTAGTTCAGTCATCTATATGTGTTCAGAGATAAGGGAGGGTGAGGCTCGATTTAGAACTTGACATTCATGGGTATACTCACTTCATTCACTTTGGGTATCAGACCCTCTTGCAGGATTAAGTTTATTTGATGTTCAGGTTATATTCTAATTTCCATGTTATGAAGTATCTGTTCTATATACTCATATGTTGGATGTCCAACACTTGGTTGATGCCTATATACATACATGAATGTATTGTTCAATCTTATCCTCATATCACCCCTTCATATGCTCCCTATAAGTTCAATTACATATACATATTACCCTCTTCCTTTTGTTCAGTCGATCTATTTTGGTTTTGTCCCCTCCTCGATCGATTACCTGACCATCTACTTTATATCTATGCTGTCCCAAACCGTCTTTCCATTTATGATCCAGACCTGAACATCATTGTTCAGTGAGTCCCATGCTAAATTCTTTGGTTTAGCCTTCATACTCTTTGTCCTGTACTGTTGGGATTACTGCATATGTTGCATTCCATTCCTGTCCACTTCCCTGCCTACATATGGAGATAATTACATATCCTTGCACACACTGCACTCAGATACTCCTCTGCACTTTCCATTATTCACTGCCTTCACTCATTCATTTCATTACTGCATTAGGTGATGCCCTGCATGTATTAACTCATGTATTGCCCTTACCTCATTTTGAATGATCTGTCCATATTGTCGGCATGTGGATGAACCCACTGCATTTCACTTTTTTTGCATATCCTGCTGTCATATAATTTACTGTATCTTTCTATTTACCTCTGACACAAAACATATGTACCAGAACAATTTAGATGTCCTACTTTACCTTTGTTTAGTCCAGCAGAGAAGGGATATATGTGGCTCAGCCCTTCACATCATGTTCAGCCTTCTGTGTGTTTGGATTATATACTAAAAACATCACTTTTGTAGTAATCTTATTTCCTTAAATTTTGAATGAGAATCATATGGGCAAATATTTGCATATTGTATTTGTTGCAAGTGTTAATACAAATGTCTGATATTCTATATTGTAGATAATATGGTGTATGGTGTCACAGAAGATCATATTATCAGTTCCCTATGGAATATATAAATAGTTCACAACCTAGATGGACTTGGACAATCTATTGGAAATTGTAGTGTAATATGGTATTAGTCTATCTTGACTATAGGTTTATACTAGTACACATTGTATGTATTGAATATGACCACTTGAGGTTGTTCTCTTTGTACTGACTATAAGAGAACAAACATCTATGTTATTATGGATGCTTGTGCACTTAATCCGGATATAATAACATACATGTATATGCAGTGTGTATTACTTTGACTCATGAAAGAGTGAGATTCATTATGGGCAACAACCTCTATGAATTGGGTAATAACATTGTATATGATGGATAGTTGATTATAAATGGAATCCATGTCCCGATACATCAGGTTGATGATGTTCCCTTAAGGAGCTCATAAGGATTGTCATATAAATCCTGCAGGTGGATTATGTCCGACATGACAAATAAAGTTGAACGGTACTACTTAAGGATCAAAGATGTCGAATCAATATAGTTGTCAGTAACTTAATTTGATCGACGGACATTCGATATCTTAACATGGAAAGCCAAACGAGCATATAATAAAGGAGCCCACAAACATAATTTGGGATTAGGAAGGTGCAACAATAGCTCATTAGTGGACCGAGCTATTGTTAATGGGCCTGGATTGTGCGTTCGGGCTGAACACGGGATATCCAGATCCGTTAGAGGCCTAACCATAATTTCTTCTCATGGTCCCTGCCATAGCCTATATATATCCTCTATCTCTGGCCGCCAAATAACTGATCAAAATCTGAAGCTTTCTATAAATTCGTGATTTACGTAAGGAGAGAAAGAGAGGGTTGCCAAGGAGAAGAAATGTTGGAAGATCGTCGCCCACACGACGTCCAATTCGAGGAAGGAATACGTGCAGAAGATCTTGGGGTCGTCCGCTCGAGATTACCAGGAACTACTTGTCTTTTTTTTCCGTAGGTATAATTCGTGAACCCTAGTTTCCGACTATGAAGGGTTAGAACACGTATTAAATTTGTTTAACTTTCTACCGATCAATAATCACACCAAAGTAAGGGTCCTAGAAATTCCCAGTTCCATCAGTGTGTCATACTTTAGGATTAATGTATTGATTGATTTTACTATATATATATATATATCTATATATAATATATATATATATATATATGATTATGGGCTATTAGCCATCTTCTTTGTTCTGCCTATGGGACTACTGTCCTGCCCCTTTTTGATTGGTTTAGTTAGTATTAAGCACATGTATGTATACATATACATGGTATATATATGTGATAGAATATGGGGTATATATATATATGTGGTTATGAGATGTATCTTAGAATATGGGATATTAGATTATTTGGTATATAATATATATATATATATATATATATATAATATATATATATATATATATATATATATGAGATTGGTATATGGTTAAGAGGTATGTAATAACTAATGTATGTATATATCTTTCTAAAGGTGTTAAGGTATGGTTTTGTGTTAAGATTTATGAGTTTAGTTAAGGAAGAGTTTGACTAGACTAGAGAGACCAATGTGGACCCAATAGCCTAGTTGGCATTTGACCAAGATTTGACCTCATAGTCTAGGTTTGACTTAGTTGACTATATAGTTGACCAGTGTTGAATTTTGACCTAAGAGACCTAGTGGCATGTAGACTGCATTGTTTAATTCAAATATTCAATATTGAACTCATTGTAACATGTATCTCATTACATAGGACTCTGTGACTCATTTTGGACATCTATACACATCAATTGCTTAGGGTATCAGGCGAGTACATTCTCTGTTAGTTTTATTCATGATAGTATCTATATTGCTTACTTTAGACTACTTTACTTGATGCTGACACGTTGTTAACACGAATTGATACTATATAGATCTTGTCGTGCGATGTTATTCCCTTACCGGGTACATCGGGTATCCCATGTTCATGTATTTTATCATGTGTATCATGTACTCCTTGTATTCGTGTCTATTCGTGTGCTCGTGTGAAATGATAATCGTGTACGTAACATATCATGGTCGGATCCTTGTGTATTGATCGGGACAGGGGAGTAGAAGTGGCCATGTGATTAAACCCCTTAGCATACTCGTGTACATGTCTATTATACCCTCACGTATAATGGAGACCACTTAATATACTCGTGTACAAACCTAAACCAATCACATGATCATCTCGTGCTCTGAAACACTTATATTTATTATAGTTCATAGATTCTTTATTATATTTATGATCTCAGTTTACTTATCCATATCCCCTGTATTCCGTATATTTTTACAGCACGTCATGTATTTTATTCTACGGTTAGTTCTATATTTTTTACTATATTTTGGACTGCTTTCAGAGATATGTGCTCGTTCCTATCAAGACTGGATAACGTTAAAATTTTACAGAGAACTTGGAGGATCCAGCTAGCCTAGAGGAGACACCAGTAGTGGTTGGAGTAGACTGCTAGGACAGTTGGGTTGTGTCTTTTAGTTTCCTAGTATGTGTCACGCCCCGATTCGTAGAGTCATTTATTCACATATTTTATCTCTTGGAATCGATCGTCCTCGCTTGGGCGTGATGCCGTACAAGTCTGGTATTGCACTTGTATAAGGCAAAGATGGTACATAATCGATAATCTTTAAATAGGAACACATCGCAGCGGCAGAAGCAGACAAATTGAAGTTAATAAGGACAATTCTTACTAAATGGAAATACATCAGTTCTTTATAGCAACGAAGATAAAAGAATAACTTAAAGTCTCACAGAGATATACAAACTTTATTATCTTTATTGATAATTGAGGAAGAGTACAAGACTTGTATTGAAATACAATGCTTACAACCAATCTCACTTTACATTGAAAGCCAACTGAGCAATGCTACAAAGTTTACATTTGATACTTGGATACATCGGATTACAACTCGATATACTGACTTGGCTTACAATCTACTGGTACAGCTGATTACAATATTCCATACATTATGCCCTTTATAAACAGAAGACATCATCTTGTACAAGGAGAGCTTCTGTACGCCCAACAAATCTTCGATGCCGGGACCAATCAAGACAATCTTCGTGTGTAGAACATTCCAGGCATGAGCACCTGCCCACAAAACGTGGGTCAGCACATCATCTATGTACTGGCGAGCAGAATCCAACCCACTCGCCTAAACCAACATTAAAGTGATCATTTAAGCAAGCATTTTATTAGAATGATCTTTCTACTTGGGACCTAGCATCAGTTTACAGTTCATGGGTAATAATCACGGTGAAGCATATAAACATATTTAGTAGCATTCATGTGGACATATTATTTTAGCATCCTTGGTGTTATCATGCAAAGACATCATTGAGGCATACTAGGTGTTATCATGAAAAGGCATCATTGAGGCATCGTTAGTTCTAACATTTGAACATGTTGTGACAATTCTCATAGAAGGCATCACTTAGCATGTTAGTTATGCTTAAGCTGTTTACATAGCAACGCAACATGTTGACATACTGAATATAGCATGTTAAGGAGGTTCTCATTTAAAGGCAACATCATATCATTGACTTGTTTAGCATAATAAAACAGAACATTCAACCAACATATACTGCATGCATCACATTTAAGTGATTTCTTACCGATAGCCAACTCCCTCGTACCTGTATAAAATACCAGATAATATGATATACTTACTCTGTCTGCACAAAATATTCATTAGCATGCATCCTGACTACGACCACTGGTGGTTGTGCACCATGTCGACGTGCCATATAGGACTTCATACGGTATGGGATGTGCCCTTCACCAGGTTGCGAGCCCGAATGAGGATCCCAATACCGTGCTACCAAAGCACCAATTCCTCCTAGGCCGAATCGATCCCACCGCCGCGGGTACCGTTCGAGAAAATCTTGTATACAAGTACGTCTATGGTCATGCGAATACATGTCCGACCCGATCGTGTTCGAAGTCGCATAATACAATAATAAGAAGAAAAGGCAACAGTTCATCATCTCATTTTTCTAATATTTTTACCTGTTCACTTGGTGATCTCAATGATCCCAAGCTCATCATTTCTCATTGCATCAATCATTGCAGCATTTCTCATATCATTCCTTTCTAAGAGGAACAAATAATATTTCATTCATATCGATAGGACCTGCATCATTTCATTCATATCATAGGGACAGTATTCTTTCTTTCATTGCTTATAAGGAAGCAGGCAACAGCAACAGTTATGCAGAAGGTACATGATTCTAATGTTTCATTCAATTCTTTGTGTTAATAGCATAACCAGTTCATTACTCATGTATCATTCTCGTAGCATCTCATTACTCAAATATTCATTGCTTAAGAAGTATTAACCGAAGGGACGTTATCAATTATTTCAAGCACCAAGTCGCATTAGCGGTTCAAGTGTGATTCATTCGGCAGTTCAATAATTCTTAGCATAAACATCTCAATTACTCAGCAACTAAAACATGGGACATTAGGAACAATTCATAGCATCACATTATTCATTTATTAAGCATGCAGGAATAAGGAGAAAGGAGGACAGTTCCACTTGCCTGTATCAAAGGTTCTTTTTATTCTGGTTGCACACATTTTCCTAAGCGCAGCTCCACCAGCGAGCCACGTTCCAACACTTAATCCGTCTAGCCAGCTAAGAGAGACTGCATCAGTCTCAATTCTTCCGATTTCCAACATAAGTCACGGTCCAATATTCTGATCCCATCCAACAAGCCAACCAAATGCCTCGTGCGGAGCGGGACATTACATAATATACCACTCAGAAAAAGTTGTCCTCGAAACTTAAGAAAACAACTCTTTCTACTAGATCTCTTAGTCACAATGAGTTACTCATTCAGCTTCAATTTAATATTCATTTCAGCCCACGGTCATTTCAAAATAGCAATCCAACTGTATCATTTTAATCCACCACGATTAAATCCATCCTTCTCTTTCCAAATACTTGCAACTTCTCATTGATTCACCAATATTTTCCTTGCATTATATCTTGGTCGCAACACATCACTTTGTTTGGATCAATGCACATATTTAGGCGTCCCCAAAACATATGCATTTCAGCCAATGTCCGTGCTAGTGCAATAATTCTTCCCATAATGTTATCTCAGTCGCAACCTATCACTTCGGCTGGATCCATACACATATTTAGGCATCCCCAAAACAAATGTACTTCAGCCAACTTCCATGTTGGTGCGATTCGACCAGCCACGATATAACTCTCTTTTCCAAATCCGATTTAGCATCCCTTTAATTGACTTATTACTTCATTCACTTTGCCACAATCACTATCTTCCAGGCCACAACGCTTAATATCCGGGACAACTCTCCATCCAAGCATACTATTTTTAACATTCGGTCAAGGGTCTAGCTTAGAGCCAACCATATCAAGATTTCACAACATGTAATCATATTCCTTTCCAAATCCAATAATATTTTCTCCAAGGCAATTCATCTTTTATAACAGATTTAATCCGACGTCACCCACTATCGATTACCCGAGCCAGGGTATAATTATATGCAACAATCTAGGTTAACCCAGCTACCCGACTGTAGATACCGATCCAACATTCCCAACATGAGCAGTCAATTCCATCACATAAAATAATTTACTACTCGATACATACAACTCAAGTCTCATCCCAGGATTCTAGTCCCGCTATAGGCCGACACATAATCCTCAAGGGTCAAACATCTCTAAGGTTCATATTGAAGCATATACATGCAACATATCATTCTTAGGTCGTACTCATCACCATCTCTCGTTCAAATGCCACAAGGTCATTCTATGGTTCGCCAACGGCCATCTATTATTCGGTCCAGTCTCAATGGTTAGCTATACCGACAGTTATACCTAATCATTCAGGTGACTTCCCTAGAGTGGACGGCTACTAGGGTTATACTAGTTTCTTTTTCTTAGGGCCAACAAGCAACTGACAGTTCTATGGAGCTCTACCCAAACCTATGGGTATCAACTTAGTCTGAATAACTAATCGCCATTATCGGCTATGCCAACAATTGGTAAGTCCTCAACTGGTCACTAGGGTCAAGTCTATCTATCCAGGGTCTTTCTCAAGGAAATAATTCCCACAGAGGCTCATTCTAGACTTACCCAATGATCGACTAAGATCGATCTATCAACATTACAGTCAATCCCAACCGACATATGATTCTCATCGTTCTAATTATCCATCAAGTAAATTCCCAATGATTCAATTTCTATTTCAAATCTTTTGTACTCACACGAACCCATAAGCCAATGTTAACTATTCAAGGGTCATCAATTCCGATAGTCTTAACGTAACTATGAAATCATACTATTCGGTCTGTATGACAAAGTCACACCACTAAATCATACTACACCAAAATAGACGATTACCAACAGTTATTACCGTGACAAATATTTTTTGTGACAGTAATTACCGTGACTAATCAGGTGTGACAAATTGTTGTGACACTTTTTTGTCACGGTTATAACCGTGACGAAAATAAATTTTTGTAACGTTATTTGTCACGATAATAACCGTGACGAAATTAAATTTTTGTCACAATAATAACTTACAAATGTTAATTTTGTAACATTTTAAATTGACACAACATAAAACTTTGTGACAGTAATTACGTTACGGCACAAGTTTTTGTTACAATTTAAACCGTAGTGGCTAAAAACTGTCACTGGTTTAACCGTTACAAATTGTCAATTTTACCAATTTGTAACACTATTTTTCAAGTTTTGTCATAAAAAAACCGTTAGAGATCATAATATATATATATATAATATATATATATATATAATATATATATAAATATATATATATATATATAATATATATATATAATGTTGACACATGCAAACCATAACCTCTTATTATATATACAAAAAGAAAAAAATACACTCAAACTCATTTTATTACCCAAGAAAATGCAGTAAAAAATCCAGATACACAAATTTCTCTATACAATGGGATAAACTTATCCAAAATTGTTTATACAAACAATAATTCTACATTGAAAAAATTAGAAAAATCACCAACACTATGTTCATTACATGAGACTATAAAAGACATAATTTACAGTGGAGCCGAACGGACGAGCAGTAGAAAGACTCTTCGACATGAGACTAGAATCAGCTACTGCATAAAGATGGACCTATCTTCATTTTTTTCTCTGTAAGCTGCAGCAAAGTCGCTACCATAAAGATGGACCTCTTTAAAGGAATTTATTGCAACCAAAACATTTCCTGCTTTTGTCTACAGAAGAAGGCACAAAAAAATAATCAAAGGTAACGAAAAAACAAGGGCATTAATAACAGAAGAAAGAATCCATATGAAACATAACTCAAAGATCTTCTAACCATGACTAACAGGAAAGACTATCAAGATATGTTTTGGCTGAGCATAGAGCAAGCTCCTGTACAAGATATGTTTTGGCGTATAGAAAAAATAGTATTAATCTAGACTTATTTGAAAGTGTCACTCATATACAAATTATTCTGATGCCACTTTTTAGTTACAATATACATTTTGTTACTCATATACAAAGTATTGGTTGCTCCACCCCATAGAATGTTATTCTGGCTCAGCCATTGACTGAAGGCAATGGTTCTAGCCTTGCATCCAGTGAACTTTCAAACCACCTAAAGAGCAATCATATACCTTGAGAAACGTAGGGTTGCCAAGGCTTGAGGGACAGAACCAGGATGAGCGGTGAGGGGGGACCAAGAACATAAGCACATATTCTCGTAAAAGTTTAGGTGGTGGCAGGATTGAAATTTTAATTCAGAAATTTGACAATTTATACTAGACATGTGTTTCAGATTTAGGTGGTGGCAGGACTGAAATTTTAAATATTTCAGAAATTTTAAATTCTGGTAAAAGTTTAGCTTCCTTTCAGAACTTAAAATGATATCCAAAAATAGACTACTAGCACCGCATATTTAATGACTTATCTTGGCAAGAAGTAAAGAATGAAAGAAAAGACTCATTACATACCCCAAGGGTGAATTGTTGCCAAACACTAGTGGCTTTAGATCTCTTTCTGAATCCAAAATACAAGCAACACTCTCAATTTTCTGGTGGCAGCCTCAGTACCATCACCATCAAGGTTTCCTATAGTTCTTTCTGCTGAAGTAAAATATCCTGGAATTGGATATACTAAGATAAGATCATTAGAAATAAACATAATTTGACAATACTGTATAACCATAAGTCCTGCAAACTACCTTTACAGCAATCTGAACAAGGTCATCCGAGAATACAACGAGAGTGTCTACAAGACATCTTCTTGTAAAAAAAGTTGCATGCCTTCCTTTCCCTATTTTCTCGCTTTCTTTAGAATGACACCTACACAACACCAAGAAACAATGAAAGAACCACCGATCTGCATTGAAGCCAATAGTTTTTTCTCCACAGAAATAAGTGTCTTTAGCACTCATAAAACACAGAGGACACAAATATATTACACAAGAGGAGAAAGATTGGAGGTTGATCTCTTACTGTCGGTCTTGGCACAGAAAACTGGATCTATTGAATTGGTTGATATAACAAAATGCAAATCAAACAAGCATGAATTCAATATACTTACTAAAGAATGAGCTCAGAACAGAAACTTAAAGATAACATGTACCATGAACTTACAATTGACAAGATACTTGCTAATAGACAAGATATATACCTGTTTAATTACTGCAACCTCATGGTTATATCCTGGTTAGCCCTTACATTGGTAATTTGACTGAGACCATATATATCCTGCAACCTCATGGTTATGAGGTTGCAGTATATATCCTTCAACCTTATGGTTATCAGGCTGCAGAGGTTACCATAATTCTTTATTCATCCACCATCGGCAGCAGGTTACCATAATTCTTTTGGTTTTTGTTGATACTCTTATAACTAGTGATGATAGTGCTCAGATTTCTGTCTAAAGAACAATTGCCCTCTCATTTTTATACCAAGGATTAGGATTTTTGTTACTTTTTGGGTATCGAATTTGCAGAGAAGCCTAAGCCTGGGAGTGACTAAGGCCATTATAGACAGTCAACTATAACAGCCATTCCAGGTAACACAACTTAACTGTACTGGATCTCATCATCTTACAGTCAAGTATATGAAAAATTGTACGTAACGAAGCATTGGACTTCGATAGGAATAGCTACTAAATAAAGACAATTTCAGCAATAAGTTGCAGGGATGTAACTAGCTAGCTTCGTATATACATCTAGATGACTACTTTAAAGAGAGAAAAACTCACAGGAAGAGTTCATTGGAGCATATATCAAATTAGTAATAACCTCAAGAAGACTGACCTTATAGTTTCGATGTGATGGCCTTCTTTGTCAAGCATTATGAGTTTGGGTGGAGAAGCATATGCATACTGAACTTTCACGGAAGGAAATTCATCTCTGTCTTCCTCAATAAATGATACCACCTCAGGATAGAAAACAAGCTTTCTCATGCAGACTTCTAATATAGCACCGGAGAATGTAACCTGCAGAGATAGTTAACCCAAGCACGCTATCAATCTAAGGCTATGATATGCAGGGCACTTTTACAAATATCTGCCACGCACGCATCCTTCCTGGTATGACACTAGTTGTTTTTCCACTAGGTTTTCTATGAACCATAGAATATTTCATAAGAGTATTCTGCCCCAATTGAGCAAATACAGAAGTAAGCCTATATGTCCTCAATGCAAATATATGCCATATATTCGAAAATCATAGATGTCAGGAGCTGTCCTGAGAATCAGTCATAATCATCTTTATAAACAGAAAATTAGAAGAGTACTCTGAATATAATATAGAAGAAAAAAGTGTAAGATTAGAGTAATTAAGCACTTACATGATTCATAGATTGAAGTGATTAAAGGAATTTATGATGCAAAACCAGTGAATGAGTGTGTCAAATTGAGTACCTAGCCAGCATTGTTTTTTTAGGATACCAGTTGCTGTGCAGTACCTGGGTTTGCAAAGTGCAGTTCAGAGGTTCAGTTTGTACAGGTAACAGAAAAAGTTGTTATCTAAATAAACATATAGTTGTATCTTATAAAACAAATGAAAGTTAGAAGTGGTGCCATGTTCCCACGTTCCAGTTTCCATATTTAGTTTGTACTCAATGAGAAGGGAGTGACTTGATGACACTGAAACTGGTACAAAAGTGATACTAAAACTTCTACTGAAATAGACCTGGACAAAACAGGTACTAAACCTGACTTGTACTCGATGACAAAAATGATACTTGTAGTCAAAGAGTCTCAGTTTGTGCTCGATGATCAACTTGTACAAGCAATAGACTTCATTGGCTATAATAAAGATCTCAAAGCAGCATAAAACTTGAACATGTATCTAAAGAAATTAGTTAAAGATAACATGTATCTAAAGAAATTAGTAAAACTTTGTTTCCTTGAACATGTATCTAAAGAAATTACTTAAAGATAACATGTACCATGAACTTACTAAGAATGAGCTCAGAACAGAAACTTCAAAGTAGTGTATACTTGGAAACAAGATAACATGTACCATGAACTTACAATTGACAAGAAACTTCAAAGTAGTGTATACTTACTAAAGAATGAGCTCAGAACAGAAACTTAAAGATAACATGTACCATGAACTTACAATTGACAAGATACTTGCTAATAGACAAGATATTACCTGTTTAATTACAATTGAACTTCCATCATTTTCCAAACTCACTGTAACAGAAACTTCAAAGTTAGAAAAAAATATCATTAAAAGGTAAAATATACATCTAAACATAAAACATAAAAGTTGCAAAACTTACTTCAAAGATTTAGCTTCCAAGACAAAATGGTGTAAAACCTACAATCGAGCCATTAAGAAAACACTTACACCAAGTGAAGAAGCACCCTCTTCCTGGCGTTAAGAGATCGTGTACAACTTTCGACGCTATAATAAATTAAACCCTAATGTATTTAGATAAATGAGCAGTCACATCTTAAAATCTTAGAAAGAGGCTAAATAAAGACAAACTCAAGGGAGTAGTGTATACTTGGAAACAAAGCATTTCTGGAAAGTTCAACAACAGAAAATTAACCGCAAAATTAAATAGGTTCAACAACACAAAAGTCAATAAGTTTCAACTACAGTTATGAGATAAAGATAATCATAATACTTATAAATAACGGATCCGGTTGGTGGCCCAAATTGTGAAACCCCCGTCAGCTAGTTCACAAAGGTGAGAGTGTCCATTTTGTGGGCCATCATAAATTGGAGCTTCTGGTTTTAATACTTCTGTCACCCAAAAACCTTTTCGCCATCTTGCACATCTCTCCCATGGCAAGTCCTTTGATATCCTATATAACCCTTAGCTACATCCTCTCGTGCCTGTCCAAGTAAAACCACATATTTTTCCTCCAAGAGATGGTCCGTTATTGTTAATTGGGACATCATGGCTTGTATGGTTATCAAAAATAGGCCTCAAGTTTTCTTGAGTGATATGCACATTAGTAGAGGCACCTTCTGTCCTTGGCGTACTACATGGATTTATAACTGGATTTTGAGGCTGCTGTGAAGTTTTGACAATCGAATACATGTCTATCATAAGGTTCTCAAGTTTGTCCAACCTTTGAAAAACTGTCGTATTGGAATTTTGGTTGGCGATTGCCTTTGTTGCTTGTCCAATTTTACTTGCTTTGCCGAGAAGGTAGAGCTAATTGCTCGACAACGACTCTTTGTATCAGCTCCAAACGTTTCAGCAATTGGGTCGTTCTCAAAATCTTCTATTCCTGTTACACCATCATGACCACTTGCGATTGCAGCTAGTCTTTGTCTTTTTCTGCTGCCTCTACTTCTTTCTGTAATTTGAAATATTATAAGAAAAAACTCATCAGTCGTAAGATGACCAGGTAAGCTTTCACAAATATAAACTAATCAAAATCTTCTAAATAGCTCAGAACAGTGAAAGTCATAACAAGTATAAACCAAAGAAAAGGTTCCATTTATATCTTGAAAAAAGTCTAGTGTTCTACAAATTCTCACTTTCGGGTCAAAATATTCCACATGCGCATTTAGCAAGATTGCTAACAATCAGAATTCTATGGTAGCTCAACATTTTTTTAGGAGGTAACATAGTTATATGGAGTAAAAAGCTTTCTATACATAGTTATATGAATGTGCGTCAAGATTCCTATAACAATGTCAGGAAAACCTTCTACTACATGTCATGGGGAGCTACACTTATTGAAAGGGAAATTAGAAAGTAAATTTGAAACATCCGAAGTCGAATTACCTATTCTTATGTCTAATTACCTACTGTTATGTCTAAGTAAATTAGAAAGTAAATTCTGCAACTTACCAACTGTTATGTCAAGAAAATCTTTGTGAGATTTATGGAGAAGGAACTTGAGTGAATAGGTACTGTCATAAGTGGAGTTTGGAGGGGAAATGTATCAGTCTATAGAAGATAGGCTCGGGTTAGCAGGGGCTTATGATAGGAAGTGAAGAACAACAGTAGATATGAAGTTGTGAGAGGATTATATTTGCATTAGCCGTAGTATCACTACTGCTATGCATAACAGTAGTGTGTTACCAAGAGTGCGTGTATAGGAGTGTCATATAGGGGGTATCGATGCTTGTGTGGGTATAGGTAGATAGGTGAGAGGTTGTATCCATGTTTGCACAGGCCATAGGCCAGTGTGCAGGATGTATGGTGTGTGTGTTTGGTGTATGAAGCATGCACATGCACAGGCTTATGCAAGCGGTAAGGGCAGTAGGCCCTGTGCACACAGGATGTGCAGGCTTTGGGGAGGCTTCCCTGCCTTGTGCATAGGAATGACAGGGTGATTATATGTGTGTACAATGAGTTAGAGTATGTGCTTGAGTGTGAGTGATATGTTAGTGAGTAGAGAGTGTAGAGAATGCTAGGTGAACATGTGAGTTGTGTGTAAGACTGAAATGCATTAGTGTGTGAGTGTGTCCCTATGTGACAGGTTTGAATTATGTGTAGAAGAGTGGTGGGCTTCGTGTATTAGGTTAGGGAGTTCTTCTTCCCTATGGCACAGGTAGGGGTCTTGGCAGGGACACCAAAATAGGTTCAGAATTTGTGTCGTTGTGCAATCATAATACAAGACAATGGAGGAGAAAATGATCAACTATAAATTCAAAAACACTAGATATTCTTGAACTTACATATTTCTCCATGGCGCATGGAAGCACTTCCCCAGTAGTCTTCTTTACATGGGCTCTCTTCCATGCTGTGTTCGTGTAGCTGGCACCCCTGGGTTTTCTTCCTTCTACAAGTACAAATAATGATTACTAAGATTTATATAATGACCATGATTTTCATCTATAAATAATAGAGAGAATTGATACGCACCAATTCTTCATACACTCTGCTGTAGCTTTTCCTTCCAAGAGTGTGGGTGATTTTTGCTAAGGCCTTGCTTTCAGCATTTTTCTTGCGTTGTTCAATCTTCTTTGGAGTGTACTCATTGGCAATGAACTGCTCCCACCAGATTTTATCAATGTCATCAGGACATTGATTCAATGCTATATTTCTGGGTAAGTATATTCCTTGTTTGTCCTTGATTGTGCGTCGGAGGTGATACTTTTCTGTCCGAAAAAATTGTGGAAATCTCGGTTCCAACATTGGTCGAACAAGTACGGGTTCAATATTAAAATCAAACTCTTTCTGGTACAACAACAACATGGTAAATAATGAAGTGTTTAAGCAAATGAGCAAGTCAATAAATTACATAAACTCTCAAAATACATGTAAACAAGTAAAAGAAATAAGACATAAAGTAGTAGCCATTTACCATCAGTGATGTCCAAAGAGCATCTTTGTACACCTTATCTACGTGCCTCCAATCATCATAACCAATTGGGATGTGAGCTCGAATCAGTTTTCCACATGTAGAACTCCATTTTGCTTCATTTGTGCCTTTAACTGATCCATTTGCTTCAATATGGATTAAATATTTTCTGCCATTGGATGGTGGGGCACCTTGTGGCTCTTGACTTTCTTCAGTACCTAAGGGTGCAGTATGATTTGATGACATCCTGTACTCCAATTGCATCATTAACAAATAGCCAATCAAACAAAACACAATGCTTCATATTAACAACCTAAAAAAGTAAAAACAACAAACTAATTTGAGCCCAAAAGAATAACATATATGAAAATTTAAATTCACCATATATTAAAAAAAGAGTCAAACAATATCCAAAAGAGTAGTATCTTTAACAAAAATTATAATCATTTTTTTCAACACATTTTAGTAGTGGAGCCAAGTGAGGTTGCTCCACAATACATGATTGGAACTTTTCTGGTACGGCAAGCACATCAACTTCATCAGTCATACGCTTCGGAGAACGTAGAACAACATACCAATCTGGATTTTGGATGTCTCTTACATAAAAAACTTGACTCGCTTCAAATGACAAAATTGCTGGCTCATATACTCCCCATCGGTGCTCTTTAACTTTTTTAAATTCACCATCAACAAGTTAGAGTCCGGACATAACTTACAACCATTGGTCTTGTCTCCAACATTTGCCCACTCGCAATAGAAAATAACATGTTGGAACTCATAATAATCCACCTCTATGATCTCTTTGATAATCCCATACCAAGTAGTATCATCATCCTGGAGGTTTGTGTCTTTTGCACTTGCCCTAAATGTGGTGATTGCATCCATGCACACACCGCTATCTTGTGTCGCAACCTTGTCGTCATAACTGGGGAGAGAAAACATAACCATTGACCCTATACTTATTATATGTTTTAGCTTGCCTCCTTGGTCCACTTACGTATCGCCAAAGTTCGTCCTTCATACATTTTTCTTCAATTAACTGGTAAAACAATAATATGCAATTCAATTAACAAAAGTTACTTGTATATTATAATCTTAATATATACACACCTTTTTGTGCAACCAGTCAATGAATTCAGATTGTACTACTACTTCTGCAAGTTTGATACCTCTTCCATTCCCATGGATAGTAGTTTCCAAAGAAGATCGATACAAACTGGAATCATTTAAACAAAATAAAATATAAATATAAAACGTAATATATAATTTTTTATTCAAAAGTGAATATGAGAATCAAGCACCTGTAGTACTCATCTAGTTTCGGTATTTCTAATCTAAAAAGTATCCATCTACGAATTTGTCTCCATTGTACCCCTGTTAACTTAATATTTTTACCCTCAATAATAGAGCGCTCGTACACATCATCACCATTTTCAACTAAAAATGGTGCTTGAGTTGAACTATGATTGCCATCACGAGGATTTGGCATGTACTCCATGGCATATCTAACAGATTCTGAAACAAGATAAGCCTCGGCAATCGACCCTTCAACATAACGCTTGTTGCTGGGAATGTCTTTGCACTCCTTCATAGACCTTATACAAAAAAGAACATTAGAACTTGTTAGTTTCCATAAAATTTAAAACATTAACAACATGACAACAAGATAATTATCTAACCTTTCAAATGGATACATCCAAATATATCTCGTAGGTCCGCAAAGTAGAGCTTGGTCAGCAAGATGCACCATAAGGTGGATACTTATATCAAAAAAGTAAGCTGGAAAATAATGTTCCAATACGCACAGTGCCTCAGCAATCATATCTTTTGCAGCTTGGACATGCTCTCGAACTAGTATCTTCGAGCATAATATGTTAAAATACAGACATACTTGCATAATAGCTCGTTTAAGTTCACGGTTCTTTAGAAATGAATGTTGAAGCATGACTGGAAGCAAATATTGTAAGATGATGTGGTAGTCATGTGACTTCTTTATATGCAAACCGGGTGGCTGAAGACTTACAAGTGTGCCCAAGTTAGATGCGAATCCCGATGGAAGCTTTACGTCTTTCAACACTTGGCAAAATTGTTTTTTTAGCATTATCCAAGGCATAACCCGAATCTCGTTGCCCCTTTTTATCTAAAATAAGATTTATTAAATGTTCGGCAACATTCTTCTCAGTATGCATTAAGTCAATAGCATGTCGTACTTTATGTGATTGCCAGTATTCCAGACTAAAAAGAATAGACTTTTTGTACCATGCTGACCTTTCTTCATTGCCATCATGACAATCATCATCATCACTACCATCGCCCTCAACTGCCATTCGCTTCTTGCCAGAAACTTTTACCAATTTACCGGGTATATATTGATGCGGTCAAGCTTTTCCAAAAGTGCACGTCCAGTCAGTCGTGCCGGAGGTTCCTGTGCTCTACAGACTTATACCATCCACGTTTGATTGATCTAAATGGATGACCATCCTTCAAAAACCGTCTGTACTTTGTGTACACATTCTTTCTAACAATCCGCTCTGACTCTGTCTCGGTGCCGCAAATAGGACATGCTTTGTAACCATGTGTTGTACAACCAGATAAATTACCCAATGCCGGGAAGTCATGGATCCCCCACAACAACATTGCTCTCAAAGTGAAATTTTGTCCTTTGTCCATGTCAAATGTCTGCACTCCTGCCCAAAGTTGCTTCAACTCATCTACAAGAGGCTGCAAGAATACATCAATATCTTGACTTGGTGCTTTTGGCCCAGGAATTAATAAGCACATTATCTGGAACTCAGGTTTCATGCATAATGAAGGTGGCAAATTATATGGAACAACATAAACTGGCCAACAACTGTAACTACTAGATAGCACGCCACGTGGATTAAATCCATCGGTCGCTATACCAAGCCAAACGTTGCGCCCCTCATTAGCAAACTCTGACCACTTGCATTTAAGTGTTCTCCATTCAGCTGAGTCACAAGGATGTCGCATTAACTCCCATGAAGGCTCCGCTTCCTTGTGCCATTGCATTTTTTTAGCTATCCAAGGTATCGTGTACAATCTCTTTAACCTTGGAACTAGAGGAAAGTGTCTCAAAACTTTTCTCGGCTCTTTTGATTCTCTGTTAACCCTCCCAGGCTTCATTGTCTCCTTAACTTTAAATCGAGATGTTTGACATTGAGGGCATTCAGTCGCATCTGCATACTCCTTCCAATACAAAATGCAATCATTCTCGCAGGCATGGATGCACTTCGCCTTCATTCCTAAATCTCTCAGCATTTGCTTCATAGTAGGATATTTGTTAGGAAGTGTGTTCCCCTTTGGAAGCCATTGAGTCAGACGCTTCAACAATTCTGTTACACTATTTCCTGACCAGTTAAACTCCTTCTTTAAGTTATGCAACTCTACAATTACAGATAGAGTTGTGTGTCCATCTTCACAACCGGGGTATAATTTTTCATTTGCAATTCTCTTATATTCGTTGTACTTATTACCATGGTTAAGAATAGGAGCAAAAGAATTATTAGGCATTGCATTTGTCTGAGCATTATTCACATCGCCACTATCTCCACCACCTGGAGTCTCATGTACACCATAAGCATCATCAACCAGGTTCCCCAATGCACCCTCATTGTCATCAATATCTTCGTCTAGAAATTGATCATGGATTTGATCTTCTTGTATAAATTGGTGTTAGGATCTTCTGTCATATTCATGCCCGGCTTCTCCCCATGATGAAACCATTCATCATATGTCGGATGCATACCGAACCGGATCAAATGACTTTCAACTATTCCAAAAGAAGCTCTTTTTTTATTTTCACATTTCCTACAGGGACAACTACATGTTGTAAGTCCAGGAGGGGAGTGCTTCATTGCAAAGTCCATAAAAAATTTAATTCCCTGTATGTACTCATAGTTATTTCTACGAGGATTTTTTATCCACCCTTTCGGATTTGATTGTGACATAGTGACGAAAAATTATATTCTCAACCCAATTAGAAACCTAACCATAAAAAAAAGATAAAAAAAGTCAGAAATGATATCATTATATATCTTTGCAAAACCAAAGAAAATTATGGAAAATTGAGCTTGTGACATGAAAATAACAAAAGTAATTGAATATACAGCTTGTAAAGACTCATCTTGCTCTCAAATCAGTCAATTAATTGCACACAAATAGATTCAAAAATCAGAGACATATGGGGGTCAATTAATTGCCCATGATAACAGTAACTTCTGAAGTAACTTGCCTACAAGAGGCTGATAGAAAATTATATACCTAAAATGATTTTCAAGGCCCTGCCTTTGATCAGGATCCAGAACAGTTGAATGGGTGGAAGGAAGAAAGAAGTGGAAGCATAGTTAAAAAAATGTGTTAGAATAATGTACACATAGAGGCTAAGCCATAGACGGAAAACTAAAGTTATATGGGATGAGGAAGAGAGCACAGTTGCATGTTCATAGAGTTGCTTCCACAGGCATCTAACAGAGAGATAAAAGCTGGCATTTGAGGACATTTACTTATGTATTCCCATTTCAGGCTACAGAAACACAAGTTTGGACCACAAGAAGATGGAACAAAGAAAATTATAAAAAATTCATAGTCGACTGAATACAAGTGATCAGAAAGGAAGCTTTATGTGTAATCAAGTTGATGCAATGTGTGACACGTACCAATTTTATCGTCATGAAATCAAAGGACATTACCTTATTTGTCTCGATTGAACAACAAGACATTTTAAAGGTATTTCTAATTTAATCCAGAAGATGTGAGTTCCTAATTTAATCAACCAAAACATCATGCCCTAACAAGTGTAATGTTGCCTCTTAAGTAATATGTGGTTGCCTCTTAAACAACAGAAACAACAAGCAACAAATGCGTATTACTTTAAAAAAAGATAAACATTTGTCTCTTTACTAATATTTATATAGCACATAACCCTACATCTGTGATTGGAATTGCACAAGTGTATCTAGTGCATAAACTAAACTCCCCCAGACCAAGGGAGTAGTTCTGTAGTCTTTACATGCAAATGAGATAACTTGTGTGCACATGCAAAGCAAAAATAGTACATTCCTCCTAATCCTTTTTTTCCTTCTTTAGACTCATTATTAGAGAACAAGGCATTATCAACTCCTAATAATATCCCGTCAAATCATGATAATTGGGTCCGAGTTTCTAAATACAGAACCTCAATCCTAATCTTATAGTAATACATGTTAATGTAATAAACTAACTACACAATGTTTTATCAACACTGCCCTGTCGAAAGCTAGATAAGTACATATATTCTCATGTTTCCACATCAAATTTTCGACACCACTGCCTATATGCCAGGCTATTATTTTAGGATGTAAGGGTGTCAATTTTCACCCTGTTTCAATAAAGAGGAGATAATGAAACAAAAAACACAAAAAAGGGTGGACGACAAAAACCAACATGTCATAGGTCCTTCCAACATATATGCACATATAATAACCATAGATAAGCAATGCATATATGATGCTGTCAAACTAGGTCATGCTATTATTTACCCAGAAAAATACCACCACATATAATCCAAAAGACATGTTTCATACAAACCATCTTGTCTGAAAAGTCCATGGGCAAGCCTTCATCATGTATGAAATGAAAGAAAATGTTAAAAACGAATCTGTTATAGTAACTAAAGGATATTCCTACATGTACATTCTATATTCATAAGATCAATTATTCAGTGTTAGTGAGCAAAAACATTAAACTAAAATTGATCTTATAATATATATTAGAATATACATGTAGGGATATCCCAAGAGAGTAGAGGTGAAAGACTCCAATAATTGGATAGATAGTAGTAGTATGCATCCAAAAGGCATGTATATATAATCCCTTTTTTAACAAGGATAATGAAATATATATTTATTTTATGTATCCAAATATTTGAGGGGAAAAACATAATGTATACAAAACATTTTTGAGGTTGGAGGAATATGAAATCCTTCAACCACTACATACCAATATAACCCTCATCCTTCACCAGTAGGTCCATTACTTAATTCTGGTTATTCATGGACAGGAATGAATCATCTTCTACATGCAATGACTTCAACTACATGCTAAAACTTATTCAAGGTGATACCTGACTGATGGATGATTCAGGTTTTGCTGACTTAAATTTGTTAGGGGACTATTAAGAATCAAAGCAAATAATCAAAAACTGTAGGGAAACTATTAAGAAATCAAAGCATAAGCAAAATCTAAAATAGCAAAGCATCAGCCATGAGATCACTATGACAACCTACAATCTGAGCATAGCCATGAAATAGATGTAAAAAAGTAAAATATTAAACACATAAAATAATTAAAAATTTGATCATCACCTTGGTGCCAAGTGTCAATATTTTTGCAGTTCCTTCTTGGGGAGATGATCGATGTTGTGAGAAAATCTGTGAGAAAAAAGTCAAAAAGGAAATATCAATTCAAAACCCTAAACCCTAATGAAATTGCAAACCCAATTAGAAACCATAAACCCTGATGAAATTGCAAACCCTAACGAAATAATTAGGAACCCACATTTTTCTTTTTCCCTTCTTTCTCTTTGAAGTCCTCAAATCAAAGATTAGTTCTTCCTGTAGATGAATTAGGGGACGTAACAAAGATTAACCATCAGACCCAAGAATAAGAGAGAGAGAGAGACAAAAAGATAGATTAATTACTCACGAAGTCGGTGCCCTGTTGGTGCTTTGGGGCATCGTCGAAGGATAATGGTTGTGGCTGCCACTTTACTCGGACGTCCCAGGAGGATGAGAGCGCGTGAGAGCTACGTACCGTACGTCCAGGGCCGGAGGGAGGGAGGAGGAGGAGGGAGCGAGAGAGAGGGCCGGAGGGAGGGAGGGAGGGAGGAGGAAGCGAGAGAGAGGCCGGAGGGAGGGAGGGAGCGAGAGAGGGCCGGAGGGAGCGAGGGAGCGAGGGATCGAGCCGGAGGGAGCGAGGGAGAGGTCCCGATCGAAGTCTGGAGGGAAATAAAACTAATATGTGATTTCCCTTATAATATACGATGATAATTTAGTCTGGAGGGAAATAGTTTGGTAAAAAAAAATTTGGAGGGAGGAAAATTTTTTGATAACACTCTTGCTTTGGAGGAAATAACACTTTTTAGGAAAAAAATTAAAGAGGGATAATTATGCAATGGAAGAGATAATATTTTTAATAACAGTTATTACTGTTACCAAAAATAAACTAAATAAAATAAAATAAGTAATTTAGTAACGGTTATTAAATTATTGTCACGATAATTAATGTTACAACTTGTAACGGTAATAACTGTTACGTATTAAAAAAAAATAGTGTTACAAAATGTCTATTTTGGTGTAGTGGATGGAACTGGGAATTTCTAGGACCCTTACTTTGGTGTGATTATTGATCGGTAGAAAGTTAAACAAATTTAATACGTGTTCTAACCCTTCATAGTCGGAAACTAGGGTTCACGAATTATACCTACGGAAAAAAGAAGACAAGTAGTTCCTGGTAATCTCGAGCGGATGACCCCAAGATCTTCTGCACGTATTCCTTCCTCGAATTGGACGTCGTGTAGGCGACGATCTTCCAACCTTTTCTTCTCCTTGGCAACCCTCTCTTTCTCTCCTTACGTAAATCATGAATTTATAGAAAGCTTCAGATTTCTGATCAGTTATTTGGCGGCCAGAGAATAGAGGATATATAGGCTATGGCAGGGACCATGAGAAGAAATTATGGTTAGGCCTCCAAACGGATCTGGATATCCCGTGTTCAGCCCGAACGCATAATCCAGGCCCATTAACAATAGCTCGGTCCACTAATGAGCTATTGTTGCACCTTCCTAATCCCAAATTATGTTTGTGGGCTCCTTTTATTATACGCTCGTTTGGCTTTCCATGTTAAGATATCGAATGTCCGTCGATCAAATTAAGTTACTGACAACTATATTGATTCGACATCTTTGATCCTTAAGTAGTACCGTTCAACTTTATTTGTCATGTCGGACATAATCCACCTGCAGGATTTATATGACAATCCTTATGAGCTCCTTAAGGGAACATCATCAACCTGATGTATCGGGACATGGATTCCATTTATAATCAACTATCTCATATACAATGTTATTACCCAATTCATAGAGGTTGTTGCCCATAATGAATCTCACTCTTTCATGAGTCAAAGTAATACACACTGCATATACATGTATGTTATTATATTCGGATTAAGTGCACAAGCATCCATAATAACATAGATGTTTGTTCTTATATAGTCAGTACAAAGAGAACAACCTCAAGTGGTCATATTCAATACATACAATGTGTACTAGTATAAACCTATAGTCAAGATAGACTAATACCAGATTACACTACAATATTTTCAATAGATTGTCCAAGTCCATCTAGGTTGTGAACTATTTATATATTCCATAGGGAACTGATAATATGATCTTCTGTGTGACATCACACACCATATTATCTACAATATAGAATATCAGACATTTGTATTAACACTTGCAACAAATACGATATGCAAATATTTGCCCATATGATTCTCATTCAAAATTTAAGGAAATAAGATTACTACAAAAGTGATGTTTTTAGTATATAATCCAAACACACAGAAGGCTGAACATGATGTGAAGGGCTGAGCCACATATATCCCTTCTCTACTGGACTAAACAAAAGGTAAAGTAGGACATCTAAATTGTTCTGGTACATATGTTTTGTGTCAGAGGTAAAATAGAAAGATACAGTAAATTATATGACAGCAGGATATGCAAAAAAAGTGAAATGCAGTGGGTTCATCCACATGCCGACAATATGGACAGATCATTCAAAATGAGGTAAGGGCAAGACATGAGTTAATACATGCAGGGCATCACCTAATACAGTAATGAAATGAATGAGTGAAGGCAGTGAATAATGGAAAGTGCAGAGGAGTATCTGAGTGCAGTGTGCGCAAGATATGTAATTATCTCCATATGTAGACAGGGAAGTGGACAGGAATGGAATGCAACATATGCAGTAATCCCAAGCAGTACAGGACAAAGAGTATGAAGGCTAAACCAAAGAATTTAGCATGGGACTCACTGAACAATGATGTTCAGGTCTGGATCATAAATGGAAAGACGGTTTGGGACAGCATAGATATAAAGTAGATGGTCAGGTAATCGATCGAGGAGGGGACAAAACCAAAATAGATCGACTGAACAAAAGGAAGAGGGTAATATGTATATGTAATTGAACTTATAGGAGCATATGAAGGGGTGATATGAGGATAAGATTGAACAATACATTCATGTATGTATATAGGCATCAACCAAGTATTGGACATCCAAACATATGAGTATATAGAACAGATACTTCATAACATGGAAATTAGAATATAACCTGAACATCAAATAAACTTAATCCTGCAAGAGGGTCTGATACCCAAAGTGAATGAAGTGAGTATACCCATGAATGTCAAGTTCTAAATCGAGCCTCACCCTCCCTTATCTCTGAACACATATAGATGACTGAACTAATATGCAACATGGACAAGGTAAAGTATTTGGACCTGAGCTTTAAATGAATGGCATTGACTGAACTCAGAGGTTCAGTAGGACAGAACAAATAATATAGACTAAACACTGAAGAAAATATAGGCTAACATATAATGGGGACTCGACCTTATTTTGAGTGGACAGAACACATGTGGGTGGAGGCAAATATCAAAGGAATGTGGACAGAACATTTATATCCTGGGGACAGAACCAAAGCCAAAATGGATAAATGTTTACAAGGTCTGAACATTAAAATGGGAATGATTGTTCAATTCGAAGGGACAGATACTTATATGAGTACAACATCTTCCTAGACTGAACTAAGATAGGAATTGAAGTTAAAAAGTAAGCCCTTCACTCTCCATATCCTGAACCAATGTAATAGGCAAACTAGACAGATGAGTGTGTGCAGGACCAACATCTAACTAAACCAAGATTGAACAATGTAGGATAATGTGGACTAAACTCAAGTATCAGTGGTCTGATACTCAAAAGTTTGAATGAGGGATATGCAGGACATAATACTAAGAGGGTAGGAAACTGGACTAAACAACCTATGAACCAATGTAATATTTGCTACTCACTAATCCCATTCACTGTACTCAACCTCTCACTTGAATTCACTATATAACCTCACCTCACTCTCTGTCTCACACCCTTGGTACTAGCCATTGGCCAATTCCTCCATGCATCCACTGCTCTCTAGGATAAATACTTCCAATATCCTAAACTTAACTAATGAATGGGTGGGCAAGTTCAAGGAGGTCTGAAACTAAGTTCTAAATCTATCCTACCAATAGTGTGGACTGACCTCTGTTGTTCGAAAGGTCAGAACAATACAATGGGGACTGGTCACAGTGATGCCAAGGGAATGAACAACCATAAGAATATGGCTAAACATAATGGAGAGATTGTTATACCTATGATGGACTGCAATGTCAACACAGTGGACATAACAAGGAATTAGCAGAGGACTGAACATCAACCAAGGACTGCACTCCTATAATTCAGTGAACAGAGCACCTGTAATATAAAGACAGTAGTGAAAGTATACTAAACAAGATGGACAGACACTAAGAACTGAACTCAAGAAAGGTGAACTGAAATGTTCAGGGTGGACTATAACAAGGCTATGCACACATATCTCAAATTCCTATTTATAATTCCACACATTAAAACTATACTAAATCACTAGGTAACCATGATACATATAATTCATAGCAATACAAACCTATCACAAGGCTCAATACTGAGATTAGAGCTATGAATGCTCATAGGGTCATTTCGACAAACACTTGGAGTGCATATTCGATAAGGTGAGATACACCCGTGATACGTACTCCAAATGGACTCAAATTTGACTCAAGGCATTCCTAATAAAGGGGAACCCTAAATGACTGCATCTATACTAATGAAAAAAATTTAGAGGGTTTAGAGGGCTCTTACCAATTGGGAGTTAGAATCCCAATGAAAATCTCTAGATGTAGCCTCCCACCAAGCTCCAATGGTCAAATTGCTCCAAATTCCTCCTAGCTAGCCAATAGAAGCTTACTCTCTACATGAGGAAGAGATTGCAATTAGTTTGGTAAATTTGGAATTAATTTGGATGTTGGGAGCAAATTGGGAAAGAACACCAAATTAAGGTTAGGGTTTCAATGAAGGGGAAGAAGGGGGCTAATGATGCTATATATAGCAAGAGAGGGCTACTCTAGGCTGCTATGGCCGACCACCTTGGTTGGACTAGGATTTGATTGGCTACAATGGCTAAAGGTCTCTCTAGTTGTCATTTAAAGGCCTTTTTAGAAGAAGGTCCCAAGTGGCTTATTAATTCAAGTCACAAATATCCTTTATTAGTCATTCTAACATAATTAGAGTCCTATTAACTAGTATAAGTCCATTAGTTAGGTCCCAAGGATCATGGTTAGTCTCTAGGCAAAGTAGTTCTAAGGTTTTACTAGCTAATGACAAAATCACAATATATTAAATTAAATAATATAAAAATAATCAAGAATTCACCAATTGATATCACTAACATGATTTAATCATTAAATAATAACTAAAATAATAAATTTCAAAAAAGTTCAAAATTATTCTCATTTTAGAAAAGTGGTAGTTACAAATAAAGAACTCACCTATAGTGTATGGACAGAGATAGCAGGCCGTCTCTTGAGGATAAATTTGTAGACGTCCAAAATAATACACTGAAACTAGGCTAGCACAGGGCCTTTAATGTGCATCCAGTAGCACATGTGACATTATGTGAGTGAAAAGAATTGCAGCTATGGTGCAGAATTTAAGGCTTAATCCATTCTTGTATTATAGTCTATTGTTTGAACCAAGCGAAAAGATTCAAGTCGTCAGCGACATCTATCCTAATGCATGATGGATAGTTACTGTCAGGAACACTCAAATCCAGATATCGAGATATGTGGGGAGGATTGTTGGAGCTTTCCCTTGACATGTAGAGAGTGCTTGCTCTCAATACAAGCCTAGTATTTAGTCCCACATTGGAAATGCACCATGAAGTATATCTCAATTATACTTGGTGTGTTGTTGAGGTATGCACATGGGGTGGGGACCCTAAGGAGGGAACCATGTGGATAATTTTACTAGGAGGTACGGATAAGACTCAATGTTAAAGCATTAATGTTTTTGCTTTTGGAATTAATTTTCTTTGGAGCTAAGCCCCGTAGGGGCTTAGCGACTCGGACTCAAACTCATAGGCTTATGAGGCATAATGTGGCGCACTAAGCATGTCAGCATCGTCGCTAGGTGCATAGTGCGCTTAAGTTGCGCTCGTTGTGCGAGCCTCTAAGCAACCAATCGTACGCCCGTTTGTGCAGCCAGTTCGTGCGACGGTTTGTGCAAAATTTGCACGTAGTACGTATTGTGTGGATGTGCGCAGTTGGCGCAGTGGGTGCGCATTGGGCGAGTATGCACAGTTGGCGCAGCGGGTGCGCATGTGCGCACTCGCACAGTTGGCGCGCTGTGCGCAGTTAGCTAGTGCTATGCACAATTGGCGCACGTTGTACGCCAGTTGGTTCAATCGTGTATGTGCACGATTTGAGCGGTTACGAAACATTCTTGAGCGATTTTTCCTACATCCCGAACGTTTCGTAGACTGGGCAGTTACTACATGCACCTATAAATGGTTCTCTTCTCTCTCTCTCTCTCAGGAGTGCGCATTCATAATTTCTTACGAAATATTTCCAGAGTTAAGAGCAGAGAAGAGAGAAGCATAGGGAGTCTGCGCCATCCGAGGAGTCAGAAGAGTAGAGTATTCCGAAGTTCTCTGTCGAACTTGCTGGTTCCTGGAAGCTGTTCGTGTGGGGGCGAATCAAGCTTTGAGCGCCGGTGACCATTCACCCCATCAGGCCATTCTCTCATTCCATCCATTTCATCTTCTGAACATCCACTTTTATCTCGTTCTGAACGAGTACGGTTCTGATCTAATCAGGAACTGTTAGTAGATATTCGCTGTTGCTGCTACCGAAATCTTTTGTGCCTTCTTCGAAGTGTTACAATCGATTTCGTTTCACAGAATTCTCCGGGATCTCTGTCGTGCACCTTCTTTGAAGTATTGCATAAATCAGTTTTCCATCGAAAAATTATTCCCCGGGACTAATAAATTTTACTCAAGCCTCTTCTGTGCAGTTCAAAAAGAATGAACATCATAGATCGGGGCAGATATCTAAATGTTGAAGGCTATACACACACAAAATGACTCCAGTTATTCATTATTCCGCAGCCAACGTCCATTTCTTTCCCGTTCAGCAGAAACAGATACAAGCAACAAAATATAATGTCCCTAGTAGATGTTACTCTACATCTTCTTCGCAAATATTTCAATCGATTATGCTATTTCAAGTTTACAGAAAAAGTGTCTCCGTCCCCAAACATGGGTCAATGTCCATAGTCCCACATCGACTACACCCTAATAAATTTAAGAAGGTCACGTGACAGCTCTCCATTGACCGAAATTTAAGAAGGTGGGGACATGATAGAGACGGGAGCAAATAGGGGGGAGAGGGCACGTGGGTTGCAACTCATTGACGGTCACCCTAATGGCGGGTCAAATTGTATTTCCGAATTATAAATACTAATGCCTATGACAGGTGCAGTTTGTCATTACTGTATATTGTGCTGCTGGGATCCATGTCTTGAACTGCACAGACACAAAGTCACACAAGCAGATGGGTTAATTGCTTGCAGTCTTTCTAATGCCTGTGAAGTAATAATGCCTATGATATGCTTCAATTGCTTATTTATCAAAAGTTTTTCGCTTGAAGTCTAGATAGCACAGTGGAAACAAAAAGACAATGATATTATTTCTTTAAATCTGCTGGAAATGACCAAGACTTGCGGACCCAGAGCTTCATTGTGCTTCACAGGAGCCCCTTCTCTTGGAAACTCTTCACGCAGTCATCAAACATCTGAGGGATACTTTTGAAAGCAGGGAAGCCGAGTTTGTGGATCTTTGTGGTGTCCATGCTATGTGGATTGCTATCTCCCTCCCTCTCATTAGACCTGGGTTCATTCATTATACAGGAAAAATTACATTGGGAGCATCAAATTTTCATAAAATTGTTCTGGGAGCATAAAGTTTTCACAAATTAGATTTTGAGACCCAAAACGAATCTAAACGGCATAATAAATGAGAGTACGCTTCAAAAAGAAAAAAAAAAAAAACTATGATCAAGAAATAAGTGCTGCAGAAGAGAGTATTTTTGGGGAAAAAACGTTCTATTTTTTGGGAAAAAAATGTTCTTCCGAAGGACTTTCTTTTTTTTGCATATATTAAATTTTTTCGCTACTTGTTGATTATGATTGTTGTAAAAAAAATATAGACCTTGTAAGAATGCTGAAAATGTAACACTTGCAAGTTATAGCCGTTGGATTTCTCTATGACAAAAAAATACAACTGTGGAGTTCTTCCAACAATTATATAATAAAACACTATTATGAAGGACAATTTCTACACATTATTATTTAACGCTGACTGTTCGCTGAGCGGAAGAATATATGCGTCAGAAGAACATTTCTTTTCATAACAAAGAAAAAGTCTTTACGTTTTTCTTCTATTATCATAAATTTATGCTCTCAGAACAAATTCATGAAAAAAAAATTATGACTTGTCCTCCACTTTATTGGTCCGAATTAAGGGTGTATTTCACTATTTTGTATTAATGTACATCACCCACCATATTGACGAATTTCGTCAAAAATTAACGGTCAAACGTTTTGACCAAAAATTTTGGACCAAAATGTTCCTCATATTTTCTTCTCCCCTCTCCGCCCCCCCCCCCCCCCCCCCCCCCCCCCCCCCCCCCCCCCGCGGCAACCGCCCGCCCCCCCTCCTCTCCGTCTCCGCTGCTTGCTGCTGCTGCTGTCGCCCCCGCCGCTGCTGCTGCTGGCCGCCACCGTTGCTGCTGCTGCAGGGAGGGAGGGGGGAGCGGAGGGAGGGGGGCGGTGGTGGAGGGGAGAGCGAAGGTGAGGAGGGAAAGGGGGAGAGGGAGGGGACGGTGGCGGAGGGGGGAGCAGAGACGGGAGGGGGGGGGGAGCAGAGGCGGGAAGCGATGGCGGTGGCCACGGGGAGGAGGTTAGAGGAAAGAGGAAGGAAGAAGACAAGGGCATTTTTGTCCCAAAAAATATTTTTGACAGAATCCGTCCAATGTAGAGGGTGATGTACATTAATATGAAACAGTGGGATGCACCATTAATTCGGACAAACAAAATGGAAGGCAAGTCAAAAATTTCTATCATAAAAGAGTAATGCTCTCAATGGAATTTTCTGATATAGAATTTGAACGATAAATTGTACTTATTTCAAGTACAGCAGACATGGTAAAGTTACAGATTTTTGTGACAGTGGCGGAATACTACTCACTTTGTGGGCAATGGATAGGTTGGATATTTTGCCCTCAGCATCTCGACTATCTCGGACCAGTGAGCGACCTCGCCGGAACAAATCAGCCTCCCCGACGCTCTGCTGTCCTCCATGGCCATGGTGTGGGCCAAAACCACGTCGTCGATGTGAACGAACCCTATCGTCATGTTCGGATACGAAGGAGACTCCCCTGCATGACATGATTGTTTGGGACACCAGGAGGATCATGTTAGGTTAGGTTAGGTTATTTTGCGGGAAGGGGACCAATATGGATGGATGCCTGTGTTGGCTGTGTGTATGTGTTTTCACACACACATGAGCAAAAACTCATGTATAATCGGCTCGGTTCGATGCGCGCGTGTGACCCACAGGCCTCTCACAATAGCAAAGTAATATATGCACCATTAAGTCCACACCACAACCGATGTGAGATATAATGGTGAGGGACACACACACAGCCAACAGCCTTCACATGGCCATGGAGTTTTTCTTGAACGAACCTTTCAAGATGGACAGGGTTATCCTAGGGTGCTCGTGGGCAGAGGTGATATCAGCGGCCCTATCACCAGCGCCGGATTCACCACCACCAGGTCCATGCCCTTCTCCTTCGCCATCTGCCACGCCTTCTCGGCCATCGTCTTCGAATACGCATACCACAACTGACGCCGAGACGTCAGAAACGTCAGAAAATCTTCTTAGAATCGGAAAATAATAATAATATACCATTCGTACCTCCAAACTATTCCTTCTTAAGTGACAACTAACGTGACATCCACGTCAGCTGTTACATAATGGTTTGGAGATATGAATAGCAAGAAGAAGAAATAAATAAATTTAAGAGGGACTTAGAATGGAAGGTGAGGGAGCTCACATCGTATTTCTGGCAGTACTGAGGATCGCTCCAGTGCGACTCGTTTAGGGGCGAGTCCGGAGCGGTGTCGTAGCGGTACCTGATGGCGGAGCAGGAAGAGGTGAGGACGACTCGCCTCACCGAGCTCGCTCTCGTGCAGGACCCGAGCACGTTCAGCGTGCCTTGGATGGCTGGATTGATCATATGTTCCTGCAACAGAACAAACAAAAATGTTGCACACATACTATCTGAAAACAGTTGCCAACTCGCATCACATATTACCTGGATGTTGCCATCCTGAGGAACAAAGACGGGGGAGGCGGTGTGGAAGACGCCATCGACGCCGTCGACAGCTTCGTCGAAGCTCCCCTCCACCGTGAGATCAGCCTTCAGCAGCTTCAGCCTCTCCTTGGCACCGTCCATGCTGTTCAAGAAGCCAACCTTGTCCGCGTCCTCTGAGCAAAAAATGTAATGTAATCAAAGAGAGTGATAACTAATTAGTGCAATAGTTAGCCGGTCCAGGAAAATAAGATTTCTCTGTTTCTTTTTTGTTTCCTGGTTGTCACCTGGGTTTCTGACGGTGGCTCGCACGGTGTGGCCACTGGCGAGCAGTGCTCGGACGAGGTGGGAGGCGATGAAGCCTGTAGCTCCGGTGACGCAGTACTCCGGCATGTTCTCTCCTGTTCTTCTTACAACACTATGAGTGAGGCTTTGTTTCTCTGCTCAACAGCATGTGCTTATTTATGGCAAGTTTGTTTATTCAAGTGGGATGAGGAGTCAGATAGGTCATGTGTATCTCGTCGTGCCGTGGTGCAGATTGGGCGAGAGCACATGTATTGTACCCAATTTGGATACTTAAAGAGGAAGGAGGTGCTAATAATGCTCAGTTTAGACAAAATATGTCCAATTTGAATATATATTTTGGAGTTATCATTTTCAGTTAATGTCTATGACTTTTTCTTGGATGCATATCCTAAGTAGATTATTACATGAATTTTTGTTATGTTGATAATATCCAATTTTGTCAAATTAAAATTCATACTTATGCTTTTGATTACTTTATTTGAGTAATAATCTTATAAATATGCATGCGGGTATTAGCCGGCCCAAAGGAAGGTTAATATTTGGCCGAATTGTACACATACTTGTGGTGATAAATATGTGACAATTATAAGGTTTACATGTGAATAATAACCCGATCCAAATATAGGCTTATTATTGACATGACTTATTGTCAACGTTTAATCATTACACCAAGAGTACCACTTTGCAGTTAATATCACTGTCCAAAGACTTAATATTAATGATGTACTAGGTATCTTAAGATGGGGTTCACTATTATTTGAATTTGTTTGACTATATTTTATTCTTTGGTTATTAATTAGAGCATGTTTGTTTGTTTATTTTTGTTCTCTTTATATTAATGTTGCTACAATATCTGTCAATAAGATTTTAATTTTCATGTTTAATAAGATAAACTTTAAGGACAAAAAGAAAATTAATACAGTAGCTGCTAAGGGGCCCAGCTCAAAAGAAACAACAATTAAAACTAAGAGTTGTTCTTTTGTGATATGACAGGACCCATAAGGAATAAATGTACAAAGTACCACGCATGACATATAAAGAAAAGTACAATTCAAAATTTGGTTTGATCTGAGATTAATTTAGATTTAATACCTAGAAACACATGGTGGTTAGATTCTGGTGCTACTACCCACATTAGTGTTTATAGACAAGGTTGTCTGAGCTACCGAAAGCCAATTGATGGTAAAAGTTACATCTATGTGGGTGGCGGCAAATTGGTAGAAATGGAAGCAATATACATTTTAGGTTATTAATAGAAACCGATTATTATTTGGATTTGATAGACACTTTTATTGTACCGTTTTAGACGAAATTCAGTTTCAGTTTCCTTAATGAACAAATCTGGTTATCATTGTTTATTTGGAAATAATATGTTCAGTCTATCTTTAATCCAAATATTATTGGTAACGGTTCCTTTAAGGTTTCTCATCGCGTATATTCAGTTGAAACTATTGCAGCTTAAATGAAACCTTACAAATGGAGTCATGTGGTACTAAACACAAAATTAATGTAGTGCCCTGTCCCTACATCGTGTCCCGTACTCTGTCCACGGGGTGCGCGAGAAAGGAACACTGTCACTATCGATTCGGTCGGGACCGATAGGTCGGGATCGACCGAGTCGATCGAACGGGAACGGTTGAATTAAGATCCATTCCTCGTTATGGAATGTCTTCTTCGGAACCAAGTCCCATATTCAGCGGGTTGCGCCTCGAGGATTGACTCTGCGGCTGAGTCGGGAGAGACTCCCGTTGCTCTGCTTTTCACGCGCTTGCGTTGGTTTTGGCTTTGTTTTCTGAAGGCGCTTTCGTGAATGTTTTCGATGGTTTTCATGACTTGCATTTCGAACTCGCATTTCCTATCGAACTCCTTGAATAATGCAATGTTCTAATCGGTTGCTTGTGCGATTTCAGGTAATCGCGTAGGCGACGTCTAGCGCGACCAACAAGTTCTCTCGCCGAAGTAAACTCAAGGTGAGTGGCTGACCTTCTCTTCTCGACCCCATCTTAAGTAAATTGATAGTGTTGTTGCGGAAGAAAGAATGAATGCAAGGGCACGAACACGGTAAAATAATCAGTTTCAAAGAAAAAGTAGGCTAGGCCTTAATAACTAAATGTTGTCTTAATTCGGTCATTGGACAACTTGTCGACAAGGAGAGAGTTTCCTCGAGCGACTACCCGGGGCCACGGGACCGACTCGGCCTAGGAGGAAACATGGTATAGCTGTGCTGGATGATAGCACGGGTTAAGCGGGAACTTGCAGCGGGGCTCGCTACTTGCGCTGCAAGGGCCCCGGCTAACAAAACTATAGTCCAGGATGGCTTGTGATGTCAGTGACCAAACACACGTAATGTTGCACTTGGAATGTAAATGATAACAATTGACAGGGAAGAACATGGTAAGTTTCAAAAGGCGCGGCACGGTCCGCCGGGGGTAAGTTCTGACGTAAATTACATTATGCTTGTCATTGCTCACATGAAATTCATTAGGATGGTTAGAAACATTCATGAACTAAGTCATATAAACTCATTCAACCAAATGAGAGCTTGGAACTTAACTTGCCACGCACTAGTACAAAGTGTAATGTACTGATCCTCCCTCTCCACGCAGGTACCCCGAACCACGAAGGGCGTGCCACTTGAAACTCAAGGCGACGTGAACCCTTTTGAAGCCTCGTCCGCGTGTAAAGGCTTGTTTCTGGATTCCTTTTGAAGAAGACCCACACTCAGTCCAAAAGAAGATGACGACTCGACTCGCCTCGATAGCAGGTGGAAAGTGTTATGTTTTTGCTTGTAAAAAGGGGATGTAATGTATGGAACGACTATCTCATCAGCGTTCATTTTGTAAGTCGAGTCATATTGTAGCCCGCACGGCAATGAATGTAATGAAGTCAATGTAAATGAAGTTTTATTATCAATGAAAAAGTTTACTTCTATTTCAAATGTGCCAATCAATTTCTCTGCGTACTTAACTTGATGTTGTGTTTCGGATAACCTTATGACTATGCCTTGTGCGATCGCAACTTAGGTTCGTACGGCATCACGCCCGGGGGACGACTATCGATTCTACGGAATCAGGGCGTGACATAATGGTATCAGAGCACGGCTTTACACTTTGACCTCGCATCGATGAGATAAGTTGTTCCATACAATGAGCCCGTAATATTTTGTGACTGATGCGTTTGTCTTCGTATCGCAGAAGTGACGGAACCCACGACCGAGCAAGAACAGAGCGCTTCAAGCGGCTCTAGTAGTTCGTATCGTCCGCGGGCCGGACCTTCTAACGATACCATCGAAAGGATGCTGCGCATGATGGAGGCGCAGCGAAACCAGTCCGAGAACTGACATCAATAAGTAGAGGAACGACAGGCCAGTTCGAAGCTCGCTTCGAAGCTCGCTTTGATGCACATGCCAAACTTCAGCAAAAGCAGTAGATACCCTGCAGCAGATCGTCCAGACAATGGCGGCCAACGGAAATTCTACGACTGCGCCTACTGTACCGTACCTGCTGCCACCGTGCCGACGATCAACCCATTGAAGTCGATACGGAGGAGCCCGAGCGTCAACAAGCGGCACCAAAAAAAGTACAACTTTGAAGTGTCAAAATTCAAGAAGGCGTGCCGCACTTCCTTCAGCGGTACCGAAGGCCCTTCCATAGCGATCGACTGGTTGGAAGAGCTGGAAGATCACTTCGAGCTTCTCGGCATTAAAGAGTCGAAGCAAGTCGCCTGCGCAAAACTTCAACTACGGTTGAACGCGCACGACTGGTAGGCCGTGCGCAAGCGAGCGATCCGACCGGACAACACCACCACGCCGATATCTTGGGCCACGTTCGCAAAGCTTTTGAAGTCCAGTACCTTCCGTCAGCCGTCGTCAAGCGAAGGAGAATGAATTCATGCAGTTGAGAAAGGGAGCCGGACAGTGGAACAGTACGCCGCAGAATTCAACAAGTTGTCTAAGTTTACTGGTCAGTTTCTGCCTACTGAAGAGTGCCGTGTGCGACGGTTCGAAGTGGGTCTGCGACACTCTAT
>JANAVB010000751.1:0-21526 GCA_029216955.1 Iris pallida | reverse complement strand
TGTGTACGTGCATCCTATTCTTATTGAAATCATGGAACACGTGTCAACGTATGTAGAGGATGACTTCAGTCATGGGTGGCAGTTATTAGCGTAAAGCATAACTTTTGCTGAGTTTTACGCACAAAAAGCCAAGTCTATAAATAGACTTATTTTTCTCATATAAAAGGACAAGCAGAGACAGATGAGAATACATAGAGATCAGAGCCCAGGAAGTTTGATTCCCCGAGAGCATTCTTCTTCAACCTTTCTTCCAGAACAGAGTGAAGCAAAGCAGGAAAGCATTCGACCTCATCATCAGTGCCCAAGTGCGTCGATACCTTTCTGGTGACTTAGTTCTTCCAGTTGTTCATCTTCTAGCAGTGATCTTCATTATCATCGTATGGTCCAAGGAACAAAGTGGTCGCCTTCAGATCAGACTTCCATAGCAATACTTCCCAGAACAATTTGTACTTCTTGTACTTTTTCTCGTTTTATTTTCAAAAGCTAATTTTTAGGCATTTTGTTAAGTGAAACAAGGACAACACTTGGCCAGAGATTGTCCTGAGCAGCAGGCTCTAATTCATGCACATCAGGCCCAGAAGCCCACAGCACCAGCACCTCGTCCACCGTTACCACCACAGACAGCTCAGTACCATAAGGCCAGAGCTCAAGGCCCAGGACAGAACCATGGAAAGGCATTCTCTCTAGCTGTTGAGAATGTAGATACAGAGGGAGAGGTCATAGCAGGTATGGTTTTAGTTGCATCTTTTCTTGCTATTATATTATTTGATATTGGAGCCATGCATTCATTTATAGCCACTAGTTTTGCCACTAGACACAGCATTTCTATCACACCCTTAGCTAAGAATGTTAGAATCCTCACTGGAGGAAGAGTTGTACCTGTTAGTGGTGTTTGTAGACTTTGTCCTGTAGTGATAAGTGGCAGGGAAATGTTGGCACGACTTCTTGTATTCCCTATGCCGACATTTGATATGGTTCTTGGAATGGACTGGTTGAGCCAGCATTTCGCTCTCATAGACTTCCATAGGAGCAGTATTATCTTTAGACCACCGAATGCGGCAGAGTTTGAGTTCATCAAAGAAGACGGAGAGAGTTGTGATGAATCCGCATCGGAAACTCATATGATGATGCATGACACCCCTCAGCACCCTATTATCATCGAGTTCGAGGATGTATTTCCTCGAGGAATTGCCAGGACTGCCACCTGACTGAGATATTGAGTTTTCTATTGAGCTTATTCCGGGAGCCGAGCCTATTTCATCTCGAGTATATCGTCTGGCACCCAAGGAGTTGGTAGAGATGAAGACGCAATTGATGACTTATTGGAGAAGGGCTTTATTCGTGCTAGTGCATCACCGTGGGGAGCATCCGTTCTTTTTGTGCCTAAGAAAGAGGGACAGTGCGCATGTGCATCGACTACAGAGCATTGAAGGCGGTGACGGTAAAGAATAAGTATCCCTTATCGCGTAATAGACGATCTATTTGATCAATTGAGTGGAGCAAAAGTATTCTCCAAGATTGACTTACGATCGGGCTATCACCAATTGAAGGTTCGGAAGGAAGACATTGCAAAGACGGCTTTTCGATCAAGGTATGGACACTACGAGTTCTTGGTCATGTCTTTCGGTTTAACCAATGCTCCCGCAGTCTTCATGAATTTAATGAACAAGATCTTTCACCAGTACTTGGACAAATTTATAGTAGTCTTTATAGACGATATCTTGATTTACTCCAAGAGTCAAGAGGAGCATGAGCAGCACCTACGGATAGTTTTAGGAACGTTGAGGAATGAACGACTTTTCGCGAAGCTTAGCAAGTATGATTTCTTTCTCAAAGAGGTATCATTTCTTGGTCATATTGTTACGGGTGATGGTATATCAGTGGACCCAGAGAAGATCACAGCAGTCAAATCATGGCCCGCTTCCACATCGGCTTCAGAGGTGAGAAGTTTCCTCGAACTTGCGGGTTACTACCGACGGTTCGTAGAAGATTTCTCTCGAATAACGGGGCCTATGACTCGATTAACTTACAAGGATCGGGAGTTTATATAGACAGACGAGTGTCAAGCTGCATTTGACGAGTTGAAGAAGCAATTGACCACAGCACCGATCTTGACACTACCATCAGGCCCGGGAGTATTTGTGATCTACAATGATGCATCCGGGAAGGGATTAGGATGTGTATTGATGCAGCACGGTCGTGTAGTAGCATATGCATCATGACAGTTGAGGGTACATGAGAAGAATTATCCGAACCACGATTTGGAGCTCGCAGCGGTTATCTTTGCTTTGAAGCTATGGAGACACTACTTGTACGACGAGAAGGTTGATATCTATACTGATCATAAGAGCCTCAAGTACGTGTTCACACAAAAAGAGTTGAATATGCGACAACGACGTTGGTTGGAGTTGATGAAGGATTACGAGATCGAGCTTCATTATCATTCGGGCAAGGCTAATGTCGTGGCGGACGCATTAAGCCGCAAGCCTATGGCACACTTTTTGACTACGCAGAAGGAGTTGATTAGAGACTTGGAGCAAGCTTGGTATTGAGGTAGTATTTCCTAGAGCAGATGGCGTATTAGCCAACCTCCAAGTGCAATCATCATTGGTAGAGCTCATCAAGACAGCATTGCCCAATGATGCTAGATTTAGACGGCTCAGGGAGAGGACTGAAGCAAGAGAGCAGACGGGATTGAGGATCCACCCCGATGGGATATTGCGATTGTGGTGATCGCATTTATGTTCCCAATGGAGAGCTACGACAAGTGCTTATGGCAGAGGCTCACAGTTCGACTTACTCTATTCATCCCGGAGGAACCAAGATGTACCGCGACTTACGACCGTATTATTGGTGGCACAGAATGAAGAAAGAGATAGCTCATTTCGTTGCCAAGTGCTTGGTATGTCAACAAGTAAAAATGGAGCACCAGAGGACGGCCGAATTATTGCAGCCGCTACCCATTCTCGAGTGGAAGTGGGAGCACATTACTACGGATTTGTCATGGGTTTTCTCGAAGTCCTAGGGAATGTGACGCAGTGTGGGTGATATGGATAGACTTACCAAGTAAGCCATTTCTTACCTTTTAGAGTGGGCCAGTCGACAGAGGTCTTGGCAGAGATGTGGAGCAGATTATGAGATTACACGGTGTGTGTTAGTATTGTGTCGGACCGCGACTCGAGATTTACCTCACATTTTTGGAGGAGTATGCAAGAGAGTTTAGGCACCCGATTGAAGTTTAGCACGGTATACCATCCTCAGACAGACGGCTAGTCAGAGTGTACCATTCAAACGCTAGAGGATATTGAGAGCGTGCATGCTTGATTTTGGCGTTCATGGAGGACCATCTTCATCTTGTTGAGTTTTCCTACAACAATAGCTATCAAGCGAGCATTCAGATGGCTCCGTTTGAGGCATTGTATGGTAGGAAGTGCCGATCTCCTGTTTGTTGGAGTGACATAGGAGAGCGACAACTATTGGGTCCCGAGTTGGTCTTGAGCACAGTAGAGACAGTGAAGAAAATTCAGGGCCACCTGCGAGCAGCGCAGGATCGTCAGAAGCAGTGGGCAGATAATCGTCGTCGACCCTTGGAGTTCAAAGAGGGCGACCATGTGTTTTTGAAGATATCCTCCACTAGAGGTACGATTCGATTCGGAGGATGTGGCAAGTTGATTCCAAGGTACATCGGACCCTTCGATGTCTTGGAACGTGTTGGAGAGGTTGCCTATAGATTGGCCTTGCCACCGTCGCTAGAGGGAGTGCATAACATATTCATGTATCTCAGCTGAGGAGGTACGTGGCGGACAACAATCATGTGCTTGATCACTCCGAGATCACGGTTGGACCGAGTTTGTCGTACGAAGAGCAACCAGTAGGTATCCTCGATCGCCGAGTGAAGGTGTTACGGAATCAATCTATTCCATTGGTTCGCGTGGCATGGAAGCATCACTCGCCAGGGGAGTCTACTTGGGAGCGCGAGGACGACATCCGAAATCGCTACCCGTATTTGTTCGAAGACGAAGGTATGTCTTGCATTTAAGCTTTTAAATTACTATCAATTTTTGCATTGATTGCATTCGATCCCCCGACCTTAGTTTAATTTCGAGGACGAAATTTTCTTTAAGTTGGGTAGGATGTAAACCCCCATAATTTATAATTGATTTTTTATAATTTAATTAATTTTCGTTATGCCTTTCATTATTTATGGATTTATTTACTACTAGTTTATTAGTATAATTAATGTATGAGTGTATATATAATATTATATGTGTGCATGTTCATATTTCTATTAAATAAGGAATATTTAGGATTTAGGAATTAATTATAATTTTTGTGATAATTTTTGCTAACTAATATATATATATATATATATATATATATATATATATATATATATATATATATATACACACACTTAAGTTTTCGAAAAAAAAAAAAAAAGAAAAGAAAAAGAATTAGAAAAAAAAGGTGAGCAACAGCCGCTCACTTAAGTGAGCGGGCCCACAGCGTAGCAGTGGAGCAACCCCCCCCCACCCCCCCGTGCGCGAGAACAGTAGGTTAGTGGGAAATCGGGTAATCCGAACCCATTAGTATTAGGGTTGGGTGCAATTTGTTACACATATATCTTTTTGCACAGAACTCAAAACCCTAAACTTCCAAAATAAAAGTTGCGGCTGATCATACCCTCTTCACCTACGAATTAGTTTCACCAGCGATGGAGCTTTGTGTGCGACGAACGGAGCATCGAAAGTCAGCCCCTCGTCACCCTCGGAGCAGTTTTCCCACTCAAGGTACCCTACTTCCCTACGATGTAACTTTTTACTCGTAGTACCAATTATTGATCCGTAAGATTTTTTGGAAAGTAGACTTGACCCTCTTCGAGATCCTCTAGGTGGATTTTGAAAACAATCCATCGAATTGCTTAAAAAATCGAGACGAAGTTGAAAAAAATCTGTTTTCTGTAATCCTAAAAACTGTTTTAAAATGACAACTTGTCGGCCAATTTTCTTGATGAGCAGTAAAGAATTGTAGAAACTAATTGAAAACAGTAAAAGACAACATAACCGAGATCGCAACGCATCTTCTGGATCGTCGTTTAGATTAACGTGTAAAAGTAAATCGATGTTGAAGTTGGAGAAAAACCTGTGTTAATTTATATAAAATTTAGAATTCTGTCCGATACGGCGTACGCTCCGACAAATTGGACGACATGATCGCACGCTATACTCATCGAAATACGCGTATGGACGTTGCCGACGTGTGGGAACTGACGCAACTCAGTTTCGTCATGTGTGCGCGACGAAATCAGTTATATCGTTGAGATACCCCAGTAGTATCGCCAATTTGCAAACTTTGCCCTAACTTCGTGTACAGTCGTCGATTCGAGACGACAGTTATGCCAACAGGTCCGGATCAAAATTCTGGTCCTGTGTGCCAAGTTTGGTTCGATTCTGAGAAGGTCGAATCGGAACCCCTTTTTTGGTGGGCCCGCGACCCACTCAAACGGGCGATTTTGTACACGGCTCATCGGAATCCAAAACTGGACATACCGTTGAGTTTCTCTCCTCAAACTGAATCCGTAGACATATAGTTTGACGACTTTAGAGACCATAGGCTTCGGCACGCGTTTCGGTGCAAAGCGGATCCAACAGCGGATATCGTTTTGACCCAAAATTATAATTTTGCTTATGTTCCAGAATTAGACTTTTGGACAGGCATTTCCGAGGTATATCTTTTACACCGAGTGTGTTTTTGATGTTTGTTTCAGCATCCGGAGTTGTTTGGAGATTGTGATGTTTCTTGGCTGACATTGTGATTACCTGGACTTGCCATTTTGCACCATTAGGCAAGATACCTTTCCAACTTACTCTGTGATTATTATATTTCTTATTTTCAGTTGTTATTTTCAGCATTCTTGTTTCTTGATATTTAAACTGTGCGTCCAAGTCACACCTGGGTGCAAGCGACTCTATCGGTCTTTTTTCTCGCCTTATTTATTTCTCTTGCATTGACTTAGTCTAGTGACCACCAATTGATGTTGAGGTATTGGTATATCTTATACGGCCTTGACACTTGTTATATCACATGATGTGAGTCACATGTAGGACACGTATCCGCGTAGTCGGATGGCTACCGATACGTATGGAGCGTGCGACGGATAGGGATAACTGCCAATAGAGTTGCATGCTAGAAGACTTGGCGGTTACTAGAGGTACATGTCAGTCATGGAGATGATGATACTAGACATTAGGTGGGGAGAACAATACCTGAAGTATGGGCTTCGATTGTACTTCCCTTGTAACCCGGAAGCTCCGCTAGAGATACGGGTATGTTTAGCCTCTCAGGTTGGCCACTGTCGTTCTTGGAACGTCATGCGCTTGGTCACTGGTGCCCAAGAGGGGACTATACCGGATCCTATATTCATCCAGGGCTCATGCGTCGAAGGATTGTATCTCAACTGCATATTCACAGTAGAATGGTCAGGACTCGATTGCATGCATACCTTTTCTCTTATTATATTATCACAGTTTATATGGCATGTTATTTTTTTGTATCTTACTAGTCCCTCTGAGGACCTGGTTATCTCTCCAGGGTTAGACGATTTTCTACAGGAGTACGGAGCGGCGTTGGAGCTATCCTACATCGATGACGAGGCAGTCTTTACTGATTTCTAGTCTATTCTTCATTTGAGACATTAGTGGACATTATTTTTACATCTCTTTTCTTTCTATTTGCGGAGGTTGGACTCCGATCTTGTGAGACTATTTTTCATAGCTGTTTGGAGTGAGCATGTTCACCCGGCTATTTTTTGATACTCTTATTTATTTATTTGGACTCTATTATCTTCTGTGTTGAGCTGTGATGAGATTAGATTATATTATTCTGGCTTATGATTATTTTACTTACAGCTTATGTGCATATATGAGGATTCCATATATTGGAGTATTCTTTGTACATGTGCAGCTGGCATATTCACGTGCTTGGTCCTATGTATTTTGGGACTGGGGCGTTACACTCGGCGACAAACCAGTCGCGTGGACTTCCTTTGTCCGTGGCATACTCTTTACTAAATTTACTGTGGCTCGTGCCTTAGACAGGCATGGTTCTCTAGGCAATGCTATCGCTCAAGTCATATACTTTATACGACGAGCCTTGTTCCCGAGGGACTACGCGACTTGACAACCGCAGATAGAGCGGGACAGTGCTAGAAATAGCTTGGACCGACCGGCATAACTTTGCCTAACTTAATTGTGCAACGACTTGACGAGCAAAGGCTACGCCAAGCTTCACATCGAGGTAACGTGCCGTGCACGCTATCGACTTGAACAATCAAGTTCTCGGGTGCCTAGACTTAAGCCAAAAGCCGTGCAATACGACTTAACCCACGGGACGTGCGAAGGCTATGCCAAGCCTTAGACGACGGGACCATGCATGCTTTATCAAGCATTCATGCGGGCGACACATATGACTTAGGCTAATTCGGGCGTTGGGTTAAAACGACGGGACAGTGCATGCTTTATCAAGCATTCATGCGGGCGACGCCTATGACTTAGGCTGATTCAAGTGTCGTGGCAGCTTAGCAACTTAGGCCAACTTCTTTCTCCCAAGCCACGGGATAAAGTATCGAGTGTCATTTGAAAGCACGCTGAGCCAACTTCTAAGCAGATCGTGGGACCATTTTTTCATGTTCTAAGACATTCCGACCCGTCGGGATTATTCCCTTAGCTATGTGCGTTCGTAGATTTTATATTAGCCTACTTGTGCAAGTTGAAAACATGCGAGTTATTAAGTGAAGGCTAAGATGAGGCAAGTTCATCGAAACTACCCCACCTGAGCGAGGAGTCGCCTTGACCGAGCAAGCCTTCGAGCAGCCGTTGCAAGGCTAAGTCCGAACACCGTCGGTGTTTCGATTCCTCCGATTGACTTTGCGGGACGGGGCACTACAACATACACCACTCATAACAAGTCTCGTCCTCGAGACTTTCCTGAAGGCAAGCCATCCTACCATTTCTATGGCCAAGACTTAATCGAGCCTAGACACAAAACTATGACAGTCATACGAGGTACGCCATAATTTATCGTACACACTCCGCCTATGCGTTTCTTTGATTCCGAGCCACGCACGTACTAGTATCAATCCTTTCCTTAACGCAATTTCAAGATCTTCGACACTCTTCCATTCCTCAAGTCCTGCTTGAACTCAACGTAACACTTGGCTGGATCGTGCACGCATTCCAGGCGTCCCTAAAATACATGCATTCAGCCAAGCCGTATGATAGAGAATTCGTCATTCTCACTCGAGTCACGTCGTGCACATATTCAGGCATCCCTGGAATATATACATGTCAGCCGAATCTCATGAGGGGTATTCCTATATTCGTGATTCACACTATCCATCCATGCTAATCCTCAAGATCAATCTTTTAATGCTATCTCTTGCAACAGGGGCGTCTCGTCTAACCACTAGGCCATTTCTCAAGGCTAAGTCAATGTCAGGATTGGAATCATAGTTCCCCAATAATAATGCCAATATTGACCCCAATCCTAGGGTCAAACCAAGTCAATAGTATAGGATTTTCTATCTAAGCTCGCATCACTCAGATTTCTAAACATCGAGCATGATCACCTAATTCGTATCAAGGCACGCGTTGCACATATTCGATTCTGTCCAAATCACCAATTCTAACCAATTCATGCATTCTATCACGAGGTCGTCTAGCTCGACAATATGTTGTGCCCTAATCTCATGCGTCTGATTATCCACGGCGGTTCATGAATCACCATGCAATGCTCCGCAGAATAATCATTCTCATCGGGGCGTAACTCTTGCTTGAGTCTAGACTAATTTATTCTCGATACGCAGATTGGAACTACTCAATCCTCAAGCTCAATCCTCAAGCACACCGAGTCATTTTTGAGTTCACCTTCGTGTTAAACCACAATCGATGCATACAAGTTGCCACGCCATGCAAGTTTGATCACCCCCGCTGTATGAATCACAATACCAGCGCTCACGCGGAGTGATTGTCCTAATCGGCGTGACACGTGTACGAGGCTGGAGTTGCGCTCACATAAGACAAGAACGTCAATATTGTGGTTATCGACGAAGCAAATCAAAACATCTCATTTTCCTCCAAGCCAAGATTTCAGTTCGATAGTCCGATCGCCATTCATTCAACTAGAAAATCCTCGAGCCAAGTCTATCTTTTTCTCGACGTATTTCAACATCCCGAGTATAGCATCCATCGGAACAATAACATTTGCATGATTGTCATTCGTCGAGTCAGAGTACCCCCGAGTTATCGTATATCGATCATTGATACACCTCAATACCATCGACGATATGCGTAACCTGACGATCTTCCTTTGCAACCAATTTTGAGTCGTACGACTGATGCTGTTGTCTGAACTGGATATACCACAATTCCTCGATATTCAAGATCAAGTTCGATCGCTATTCCTCAAGCTAGTTTCAATATCGTTGTCCAAAACTCAAGTCATATTTCATTTGACTCAATCCGAAATTGCACGTGAGATTTACTAGATTTCCATGATCAAGACATTCATCTGTATTCATCGTTCCGAGTCATTTTCTAACTTGCGTTGTCCATTGACAAGTTGTCCGAACGACATCTCGTTCGGGACATTCGAAGTCACGACCAACTAAGTGTGACGCGTTCTAGGGCTCTGCGCGATCGTATCGCCTCGCAGACATACTCGTTGTTACTCGTAATCCTCAATCTTCGCTCGAATGAATTCCAAATCAAACCATACACCACATAAGATTCAAGCCATCCGATTTAGTCCTCAATCACGTTCGTATCACTCGCTAAAAGATCTTTCAGATTCGTTTGACGAATCTCTAGCGTAATCGCTCACGTCGTATCGACGTACTAAGTCGTTCGCTCAAATCCTCAAGATATAATCCAGTCTTTCGTGTACGCCTAAGCATTAGTTCGATAGAGTTCCTATCGATATACACTCTAAGTATATCTCCGTTACCGACCGAACGATACTTGATATTGCTCGCAACTTGTTTGCACCAAAAGGTCGAGGTGCGCGACACGTGGTACAACTTAGCCAAAAAGGCCGTGTGTATAGCCATCCCGTGCGGACTATATTTTGAGTTTTGCATGCTCATTTGCTAAAGTCGACATAGGACTATTTAGGTACGCACGTGACTTGCTAACTTTCGCATGTGTCTTCTATCGAGTCAAGTTTGACACCGTTTTCTATCAAGTCAAGTTGACACCGTTTGGCACAAAGGCCCTTACCTACCGATACGTTCAGCGATGGCCTACCGATGCGTTCAATTGAACGCTTGTACGAGCTTTTAAAAATATTTAGACTTATTGTATGGACATGTCGCGGGACAATTGAGAGAGAGCGCATACTTCTTTATCGACGACGAGCTTTCAAAACTGAGAGATTTCGACATAAAGTTCAAGGACATAAAGACGTGCTCTGATACCATTATGTGACGCCCCGCTCCCGTAGGAGCGATCGTCTTTGCTAAGGCGTGATGCCGCACAAGCCTAGATTGTGCTCGTGCAAGGCAGTTTCATAACGGCCGATTACATCGGCGGCAACGGGGTCGTCGCACAGAAGTCCCAAGCAGAAATATTGAACATGCAGCAAAAATTTAAAGGTAAAACACAAGTTATTCAAAAGAACTCTTTATTGATATTGAACAATCAGATTACAATAGGCGCAAGGCCATGATTACAAGTCTCTCAAGCTTGCTTTTCTCTCATTTACAAGTCACTCTGCTCTCTTTCATCTCTCGATTACAATGCTTGAGGCAGCGGAAACTTCGGAAGGCGATGTCCATACATTATGTCCTGTATAAGTCTTGAGTTCACGCGGCCACAGGCTATCACGCGGCCGCAGGCTATCACTCGCCAAGGAACTCCGTGCCTCGACGCATCCAAGCGAGCTCCGCGCCACGAGCTTCTACCTGTGCCTGCACATGAAGACTGTGTGGGTGTCAATACTCTACTGTACTGGTGGAGTGACCTCCTCGCCCATCCATACAAAACCGACACGTTCATTTACTTTGTACAATACAAGTCCCTTTACGATTGTCTTTCTAGTCTTGCCTTAGGATCAGTTTTAAGACAACGACGCCTGACCAAACCGATGTGCAACGACATGGTCGTGCTACAATGCCAAAGTGTATTGCAATCAAGGCAGTGCCTGATCGCTTACGTACTTTACCGAACTTCAACTCGGGACGGCAGGGTCGTGCCATACTCTATTTGTAACTTCAACGTATTCGAGACAGCGCTTCACCGAGGAGCAACTTATGCGAACTCGGCCGTGCCAAGACTTTCACTTAAACTCAAGTGTCTCTAGACCAATTCTCGTGCCAACGACGTCAAGGGGGAACGACTCGTGCAGGTCGTACCGAAATACTTGTTTGTGCCTTAAGACCTTGCTTAGACTTGTTCGTGCTTCAAGATTGAGGTCGTGCCTCGCTATCAAGACTTATCCATGCTACCGCCTTGCGGTCTTCCTGCTCGACTCATAAACCAACTTAGATAAGACTTGTCAAACCTAGTGTCGATTTCATGAACATCCTGATGCCAAGTATCGTGCCAAGCACGTGCCTATGCTGCAGCCCAATCTTAGGCCTAAATATTGTGTTACCGACTAGACCTGCAATTCAAGCTCTAGACTCAATCCAAAGGCATACACGCGGTTTTGTCGCTATTCTGCCAACCCATCTATATGAGTGGTCACTAGCAATGTCAAGCTATACTGGATCTTTGGCTCACGGTGACCCCTTCGTGTGGAGGTGAGAGCCCCACCGAATGGTCCCATGGCATATACCGTAACGGTTCACTTCTAACGAGTCGTACCGTCGTCGAAGGCCATACGGTATCTGCTTTTCCCTCCTAGGTTGACTCGATCCCGGCGCCCCGGCAATTGGTCGAGGGATTCCCCTTGCGCATAAGTTGTCTAATGACCATGCAAGACTCAACTCGATCTATCCAGTCCTTCCTTATTCATGACCATGCTTTCCATCTTTCTATTGAGACTCCCAAGTAGTGGGACCGATCTCGTGAACGAGACTTATCAAGACTTAGCGAGACTCCCAAGTAGCGGGACCGATCTCGTGTGAGGGACTTATCAAGACTTAGCGAGACTCCCAAGTAGCGGGACCGATCTCGACAACAACCAGTCGCGTGGACTTCCTTTGTCCGTGGTATACTCTTTACTAAATTTACTGTGGCTCGTGCCTTAGACAAGCCTGGTTCTCTAGGCAATGCTATTGCTCAAGTCAAATAATTTATACGACGAGCCTTGTTCCCGAGGGACTATGCGACTTGACAATCGCAGATAGAGCGGGACAGTGCTAGAAATGGCTTGGACCGACCGGCATAACTTTGCCTAACTTAATTGTGCAATGACTTGACGAGAAAAGGCTACGCTAAGTTTCGCATCGAGGGAACGTGCCGTGCACGCGATCGACTTGAACAACCAAGTTCTCGGGTGCCTAGACTTAAGCCAAAAGCCGTGTAATACGACTTAACCCACGGGACGTGCGAAGGCTATGCCAAGCCTTGGACGACGGGACCGTGCATGCTTTATCAAACATTCATGCGGGCGACGCCTATGACTTAGGCTAATTCGGGCGTTGGGGTAAAACGACGGGACAATGCATGCTTTATCAAGCATTTATGCGGGTGACGCCTATGACTTAGGCTGATTCGAGTGTCGTGGCAACTTAGCAACTTATGCCAACTTTCTTCTCCCAAGCCACGGGACGAAGGACCGAGTGTCATTTGAAAGCACGCTGAGCCGACTTCTAAGCAGACCGTGGGACCATTTTTCCATGTTCTAAGACATTCCGATCCGTCGGGATTATTTCTTTAGCTATGTGCGTTCGTAGCTTTTATATTAGCCTACTTGTGCAAGTTGAAAACATGCGAGTTATTAAGTGAAGGCTAAGATGAGACAAGTTCACCGAAACTACCCCACCTGAACGAGGAGTCGCCTTGACCGAGCGAGCCTTCGAGCAGCCGTTGCAAGGCTAAGTCCGAACGCCGTCGGCATTTTGATTCCTCCGATTGACTTTGTGGGACGGGGCACTACAAAAGAGGAAGACGAAAGACAATCCAAAGGCTAGATTGGACTTGGAAGAAATATGTAGACGTCCTGTATTACATTTGACAGAGGAGGGGAATGGGAAGTTGAAGCAGCCTAAGGCAATTTTTTATTGGAGAATGAGGATAAAGTGAGACTTTGTAGGTGGATTCAAGGCCTAAAATTTCTAGACGGGTACGTTTCGAACTTGAGAAGATTCGTCGACCTCAAAGAGAACAAACTGACGGGTATGAAGAGCCATGATTGTCACGTATTCATGGAGAGGTTAATTCCGATTGCATTTCGGGAATTCTTACCCCAGGTTGTTTGGGATCCATTGACCGAGCTTAGCATATTCTTCAGAGATCTTTGTTCTACTAAGTTGTTCGTCGATCGTCTAGAAAAGCAAAAAAAACGATATTACGGTAACACTGTGCAAGCTCGAGAAGGTGTTTCCTCCTGGATGCTTCAACTCCATGGAGCATTTACTAATTCATCTTTCCTACGAGGCACGTGTTGGTGGGTCCGTCGGTTATCGGTGGATGTACCCATTTGAGCGGCATTTGAACCACCTAAAGAGAAAGGTGAAAAATAGGGCTCGGGTCGAGGGTTCTATTTGTGAAGCCTATGTTCTCGAGGAGATTACAAACTTCTGCTCAACGTATTTCAAACCTCATGTTGCTACGAATAGAATGAGAGCTCCAAGAAACGACGACGGATATCAAAAATCTAATGATGGAATATTGAAAGTATTCAATGCGTCCGGAAAGCCTTCGAGGAAAATAAAGAAGAGATATTTGAATGACGAAGAGCTAAGGGCTGCTCAGTTGTATATATTACTCAATTGCGATGAGGATGAAGTGGAGAAGCTAGAGGGATAAGTAATTAATGATGAGTTTATGTCATCTTAATGTAATAGTATAAGCTAATATTATAGTACTAATCGACGGTTGCTTCGTTGTTTTTCAGCACATATAATGATGAGTTGAGGTCGGTTAGACCCTACATAATAGACGAAGCATTAGAACAAGAAATGAGATGTCATTTTCCTTCATGGTTGAGCACATATGTAAGCAGCTCGGTAATTACTGATCTCTTCTCATGCAACTACGCAATAAATAACTTACTATCTCTTCTTTGGTATTCAGGTCGATCATTTAATTTCACCCGAGATTGAATCAATTAGAACCCTTGCCAAGGGACTAATTACTACCGTTAAAATATGGCCATGTTACTATGTGAATGGTTTTAGGTTCAAGTCGACAAATGCTTCGATCGGAGACAGCTTCCTGGATCTTTATTCCACGAAAAATAGTTGCTTGTGTATCAAATCTTCGAACTACAAAGACGTCGATCCAGGCAATGATTTCTTTAGCATCTTGCGAGAGATTGTGGATTTGACATATAATTATGGCAAAGAACCTGCTAAGATCATTTTGTTCAAGTGTTAATGGTTCGATCCGATAGAAAATCAAGGTTGGAAAATTGACAAGCATGGTCTTGTAGATATAAACTACAAGCGTAGATATCAAGGCTACGAACCATTTGTACTATCAACTCAGGCTCAGCTCGTGTACTTCACAGCTTATCCGAGACGGGAAACAACGAGGTCTGAATGGTGGGCAGTATGCAAGACTAAAGCTAGAGATACCTTTGACGTTGACGAAAAATCTTATCAGGAGGACGAGCTACCTCTTATAATAAATATTGTTGACGTGGACTCCACGAAAGTTACTCATTACACGACTAATAATGTAGAAGAGGTAGAATTATCCGAAGAGGAAGGCGAAGTCGACGAAGGTGAAAATGAAAGTGAAGATGAAGAGGAAGAGGAAGAAGAAGAGAAAGAGGAAGATGAGGTCGAAGAAGACGAACAAGATGCATATTCTGAAGATAATTGAGAGAGATGTACTTTTATTTCTTATTATGTAGACTCGGTTGTTTGGATTATCTGGACTTCGATGTTTTTGTAAAATGTACAATCTGATCTTAAGATGTTTCTTGTAGAATGTACTATATGGATTTAGATATTTCTTGTAGAATGTACTTTTATATTTCTGACTGTAGAATATACTTAGTTATTATCTAGTCTCTATTATTTGTTGTATCATTATATGTTGTTATCAGGTATGACAGGACGATGAGGATCGTTCGGCAGGTCCCGACATGGGGGACGTGGTTCTCCTCCGGTACTTCCTACTGGTACCGACTCTGGATCCTCGTCGCTGAGTACTCTTGCTGACACTGCTCCCTCATCTAGCATTCCTTCTGCTGATATGACGATTGAGACAGATGAGCATATAGAGGAGGCTGGGACGACGTCGGACCAGAATCAGACAGATGATCCATGCGCACCTCCGGAGGAGACGAGGACGGAGATCTGGGCCAATGGTACAAAGTAAGTATTTTGGTTTATCATATATATCGTTTATTTCTTTATTCGTAATAAATTCATTTTTAATGAATGTAATTACCTTTGTATAGATATCGTCCCTCGTCGATACAGAGACGCCTGGGCCATTTTTTGAGGTACAATTATGGTGGCCCTTGGATAAACTACTCTGATGCACCAGAGGATAGAAAGAACTTGTTTGCGCTGTTCAAGGTAAAAGTATATATAGTTCTAATATTAATCATCTTATTTATGTATATTATATAACTAACTAAATTGTTTCTTCTAGCAAACATATTTTTATCCATCGTACCAGGCCGAGTTGATCGAGGGGATGTTTCCTGCCGTCGTCGCCAAGATGATTCGTGATGCTATTAATGACCAGAAGGATCGTGAATGCCGCAGAAAGCCGATCCAAGGTTGGATCATCCTTGATCAGTGGACTGCGATGAAGGCTAGGTTCGACGCGCCTCGATACAAGGAAAGGTCTGAGAAGGCCAAGGCAGGTAGGCAAAAGGCATCCAAGTGGTGCGGTGTAGTGCCCCGTCCCGCAAAGTCAATCGGAGGAATCAAAACGCCGACGGCATTCGGACCTAGCCTTGCAACGGCTGCTCGAAGACTCGCTCGGTCGAGGCGACTCTCGCTCAGGTGGGGTAGTTTCGATGAACTTGCCTCATCTTAGCCTTCATATAATAACTCGCATGTTTTCAACTTGCACAAATTAGGCTTGATAATAAAAGAGACGCATCCACATAGCTAAGGAAATAATTTCGACGGGTCGGAATGTGTTAGAACATGGAAAATGGTCCCACGGTCTGCTTAGATGTCTGTTCAGTGTGCTTTTAAAATGACACTCAATCCTTCGTCCCGTGGCTTGGGAGAAGGAAGTTTGCCTAAGTTGCTAACTTGCCACGACACTCGAATTAGCCTAAGTCATAGGCGTCGCCCGCGTGAATGCTTGATAAAGCATGCACGGTTCCATCGTCCAAGGCTTGGCATAGCCTTCGCATGTCCTGTGGGTTAAGTCATCATGCACGGCTTGTGGCTTAAGTCTAGGCACCCTAGAACTTGGTTGTTCCAGTCGAACGCGTGCATGGCACGTTCCCTCGATGCGAAGCTTGGCGTAGCCTTTGCTCGTCAAGTTATTGCATAAATAAGTTAGGCAAAGTTATGCCGATCGATTTAAGCCATTTCTAGCACTGTTTCGCTCTATCTGCGGTTGTCAAGTCGCGTAGTTCCTCGAGAACAAGGCTCATCATATAAGGTATATGACTTGAGCGATAGCGTCGCCTAGAGAACAAGGTCTGTCTAAGACACGAGCCATAATCGGTTTAGTGAAAAGCATGCCACGGACAAAGGAAGTCCATGCGACTGGTTGTCACCGAGATCGGTCCCGCTACTTGGGAGTCTCGATAAGTCTCGTACACGAGATTGGTCTCGCTACTTGGGAGTCTTGCTAAGTCTCGATAAGTCTCGTATACGAGATCGGTCCCGCTACTTGGGAGTCTCGCTAAGTCTTGATAAGTCTCGCACACGAGATCGGTCCCGCTACTTGGGAGTCTCGATAAGTCTGGATAAGCAAGCACGCGAGATCGATCCCGTTACTTGGGAGTCTCGATAGAAAGATAGAAAGCATGGTCATGATTAAGAAAGGACTTGGTAGATCGAGTCGAGTCTGCATGGTCATTGGACAACTTGTCGACAAGGTGTAGTCTTCTCGAATGATCGCCGGGGCGCCGGGATCATGTCGGCCCGGGGGAAGCGAGATGCGGCTCAAGATAGGATGCTGGATAACCGCATGGGAGATTCGGCGCTTTCGGGGCTAGCTACCCGCGGAGGGATGGACCGATATCCATGGGCCACAAGTCCAAGATAGCTTGACATTGCTAGGGACTACTCATATAGATGGGTCGATAGAATAGCGGCAAACCGCGTGTGTGCCTTTGGATTGAGTCTAAAACTTAAATGCATGGCCAGTCGGTAACACAATGTCTGGGCCTAAGATTTGGGCTGCAACATAGGCACCGTGCTTGGCACGATACTTGGCATCGAGATGTTCATGAAATCGACACTATGTTTCACAAGTCTTGTCTAAGTTAATTTATGAGTCGAACAGGAAGGCCGCAAGGCGGTAGCATACAATAAGTCTTGATAAGTTGCGAGGCACGGCCTCAATCTTGACGCACGAACAAGTCTAAGCAGGGTCTAGAGGCACGTCCTGCACAAGTTGTCTCCTTGACGTCATTGAAAACTAGAATAGACAAGTAGATGTCATGGCACAGCCCTGTCGTCCCGAGTTGAAGTTCGGTCAGGTACATAAGCGATGAGGTACTGCCTCGATCGAAATACACGTTGATATTATAGCACGACCATGTCGTGGCACATCAGTTTGGTCAGGCATCGTTGTCTCAAAATTGATCCTAAGGCAAGACTAGCAAGACAATCAAAAAGGGATTTAAGCTGCATAAGGTAAATGAATGTATCGATTTTGTATGGGTGGGCGAGAAGCTCACTCCACCAGTACAGTTGAGTACTGACACCCACATAGTTTTCATGTGCAAGTACAGGTAGAAGCTCGTGGCGCAGAGCCCGCTTGGATACGTCGAGGCACGGAGTTCCTTGGCAAGTTGAAGCGTGCGGTCGCGTGAACTCAAGACTTATACGAGACATAATATATAGACATTGCCCTCCGAAGCTTCCGATGGCTCAAGCATTGTATCGAGAGATGGGAGAGAGCAGAGTGACTTATAAAATAAGAGAAAAGTGAGCTTGAGAGACTTGTAATCAAGGCCTTGTGCCATATTGTAATCCTATTGTTCAAAATCAATAAACAGCACTTTTGAATAACTGGTGTATTGCTTCTAAATTTCTGCTGCATGTTTAATGTTTCTGCTTGGGACTTCTGTGCGATGACCCCGTCGCAGCCGCTGTAATCGGCCGTTATGAAACTGCCTTGCACGAGCACAATCTAGGATCGTGCGGCATCATGCCTTAGCGAGGACGATCGCTCCTACAGGAGCGGAGCATGATATAATAGTATCAGAGCACGGCTTTATGTCCTTGGACTTCATGTCGATCTTTCAGTTTTGAAAGCTCGTCGTTGATAGGAAGTGTACGCTCTCTCTCAATGTCCCGCGGCATGTCCATACAATAAGTCTAAATATTTTTAAAAGCTCGTACTAGCGTTCAATCGAACGCATCGGTAGGCGATGGCCTTAGTGCCGAATAGTGTCAAACTGGACTCGATAGAAGACACATGCTAAAGTTAGCAAGTCACGTGCGTGTCCAACTAGTCCTACGTCGACATTAGCAAAAATGCGTGTAAACTCAGAGTATAGTTCGTACGGGATGGCTATGCACACAGCCTTTTGGCTAAGTTGTGCCGTGTATCGCGCACCTAGACCTTATGGTGCAAACGAGTTACGAGCATATCAAGTATCGCTCGATCGGGAACAGAGAATACACTTAGAGTGTATATCGATAGAAACGCTATCGGACTAACACTTAAACATACACGGAAGATTGGGTTAGATTTTGAGAAATAGTGCGAACGACTTAGTGCATCGAGACGACATGAGCGATTATGCTAGAGATTCGTCGTACGAATCTGAAAGATGTATTTGCGAGTGATGCGAACGTGATTTGGACTAGATCGGATGGCTCGAATCCTGAGTGGTGTATGGTTTGTCTTAGAAATCATTCGAGCAAAAATTGAGGAATTGAGGTGACAACGAGTATGTCGGCAGTGCGATCGTGCAACGCCTTAGAACGCGTCACGCTTAGTTGGTCGTAACTTCGAATGTCCCGAACGAGATGTCGTTCGGACAACTTGTGAATGGTCAATGCGAGTTAGAAAACGATATTGAATCACGATATGGAACGATGAATAAAAGTGAATGTCTTGATCGAGGAAGCCTAGAGGATCGCACGTGTGATTTTAAATTTGATCGAATGGAAATGGGGTATATCCAACTCGGACAATAGTATCGGTTGCACGACTCGGAGTTCGTTGCAAAAGGAAGATCGTCAGGTTACGTACATCATCGATGGTATTGGGGCGTATCAAAGATCGATGTGCGATAACTCGAGGATACTCTGATTCGAGGAACGATGATCGTGTAAAATATTATTGTTCGATGGATGCTATACTCGGGATGTTGATATGTATCGAGGAAAAGATAGACTTGGCTCAAGGATTTTTTAGTTGAACGTATGATGAACGGACTATCGAACTAAGATCTTGGCTTGGATGAAATAAAATGTTTGGATTTGCTTCATATAACCACAACGTTGACGTTCTTGTCTTATGTGAGTGCAATGCCAGCCTCGCACATGCATCACACTGATTAGGGCGATCACTCCGCGTGAGCGCTGGTATGGTGATTCATACAGTGGGGGTGATCGAACTTGCATGGTGTGGCAATATGATTGCTTCGACTTATGGTTTGACATGAAAGTGGACTCGAGAATGACTCAGTATGATTGATAATTGAGTAAACTTGAGGATTGAGTAGGTCCAATCCGCGTATCGAAAATGAATTAGTCTAGACTCAAACAAGAGTTATGCCCCGATGAGAATATTATTCCGTAGGAGCGTAGCATGGTGATTCATGAACCACCATGGATAATCGGACTTGCATGAGATTGGGGCATGACAAATTGTTGAGCTAGATGACCTCGCGATCGAATACATGAATTGGTTAGAATTGGTGATTTGAAATAGATTCGAATATGCGCAACGAGTGCCTTGATGCGAATTAGGTGATCGTGCTCGATGTTTAGAAATCTGAGTGACCCAAGCTTGGGGTAGAAAATCCCGTACTACCAACTTTGGTTTGACCCTAGAATAGGGGTCAGTGTTGGCATTATTGTTGGGGAACTATGATTCTAATCCTGACATTGACTTTAGCTTTGAGAAATGGCCTTGCGGTTAGGCGAGACGTCGCTGTTTCAAGAGTTAGCAATCAAAAGATTGATCTTGAGGATTGGTATGGATGGATAGAGTGAATCAAGAATATGAGAATACCTCATGAGATTCGGCTCACATGCATATATTTTAGGGATGCCTGAATATGTGCACGATGCGACTCGAGTGAGAATGACGAATTTCTATCATGCGGCTTGACTGAAATACATGTATTTTAGGGACGCCTGGAATGCGCACACGATCCAACCAAGTGATACGTTGAATTCAAGTGAGACTTAAGGAATAAAAGTATCGAGAATTTGAGATCGTGTTAAAAGGGAAAGATTGATAGTAGTGCGAGCGTGGCTCGGAATCGAAGAAACGCGTAGGCGGAGTGTGTACGAGAGTCCTTGGATCAAAGTGGTCCTAAAGTAAGTACTCAGTTAGTTTCGAGGACAAATTTTTTTCTAAGTGGTGTATGATGTAGTGCCCCGTCCCGCAAAGTCAATAGGATGAATCAAAATGCCGACGGCATTCGGACCTAGCCTTGTAACGGCTGCTCGAAGACTCGCTCAGTCGAGACGACTCTTCGCTCAGGTGGGGTAGTTTCGATGAACTTGCCTCATCTTAGCCTTCACATAATAACTCGCATGTTTTCAACTTGCACAAGTTAGGCTTGATAATAAAAGAGACGCATCCACATAGCTAAGGAAATAATCTCGACGGGTCGAAATGTATTAGAACATAGAAAATGGTCCTACGGTCTGCTTAGATGTCTGCTCAGTATGCTTTTAAAATGACACTCGATCCTTCGTCCCGTGGCTTGGAGAGAAAGTTGGCCTAAGTTGCTAAGTTGCCACGATACTCGAATTAGCCTAAGTCATAGGCGTCGTCCGCGTGAATGTTTGATAAAGCATGCATGGTCCCGTCGTCCAAGGCTTGGCATAGCCTTCGCATGTCTCATGGGTTAAGTCGTCTTGCACGGCTTGTGGCTTAAGTCTAGGCACCCTAGAACTTGGTTGTTCCAGTCGAACGCGTGTACGGCATGTTCCCTCGATGCGAAGCTTGGCGTAGCCTTTGCTCATCAAATCATTGCGCAAATAAGTTGGACAAAGTTATACCGGTCGATTAAGCCATTT